>JAXQKB010000065.1:0-140593 GCA_037042295.1 Irpex sp. Y119-03 | reverse complement strand
GGTTGCCTGAGCGGACGAGTCTTTCTTTTTCAAAGTCCGCACCCCAAATCCGGCAACTGTCTGGTCACGAGACTAACTTGAAGCTTGAAGAGTCGAAGAACATCGGGCGCTCACGCGGTGATTACATACTCATCTCGCAATCAAATCTCCCGATCGCCGTCTGCAAAGCCGGCGGTTCGGCGTCTAGCTCATCCTCTCCTCCGTTATCTCGAAAAAACTTGAACATGTCCACAGGCACCGTGTACGCTTATCTCTGTCTCAAAAGCACTGCTTCCGTCTCGTTTGTTATCAGGAGAGCCCCACGTTTTTGGTTGCAGGTCGATAAGGTTAGCTGGGTGACATGTGCGTGCCTGGGATTGTGAACGGTGTTCGCTGAGTCTGGGATGACGAGGTGCGTATAGTCGCTATTTGTGTTCATTAGTGAGTGTACTGAGTGCTACTTTCTGGCTAGTTCATGCAAGAAATTGAGTGGGCTGTAATTGAAGACCTGCAGACTTTGTTATCAACGACGGTGCCTCGTAAAACTCTTTGTGGCAGTTTGGTGGCTGGTGTACACTTGCCTAGAGCTTTTCTACTGAGCTAACGATGGCAGGCTCGACCGTAATTCAATGAGGTATGCGTATCAGCTTTTCATAAAACTTCATCGATAACTGCGGGTCGGTAACCTCGAGTTTTGTGGCAGTGCTGTAGGATGATCGACAACAAGCTAGACAACTCGACGAGATAAGAAGCCCCACCGTGGCGCTACGATGCAGACAACCACTGAACAGCACTGCGTACTGAGCACCAGCTTGGTGGCTGTAGAGTGCTAGTGACGCAGTGCCCAAGGATGCGAAGCAAAGCTTGCGTGCCTGAGGAATCTGGGGAAGCAAGAACTGAATGGGGAGGCTTGGCTGTCTCACGGTGCTCAAGCAGAATCTTATGCTCTGACACGCGCTTCGTGTGTTCCGGGCTTCTGTACGCATCTGTTACAGGAAAACTTCAACTTCTCTTCGTAAGATCTTGCAAGAAGGCGGAGACAAACTGTTCGGAGGACAAATCGAACGGATTGGCGGCCACACAGATAGCTTCTTATGATGAAGCGTAGGCCGACACAGCCGTTGCCTCCCGTTATGCATCTGCGGCAAAGATGAACAACCCCAAGCATGGAATTGGTCGTGTGAGTCTGGGAGCTGGACGAGACAGACAGTGGACACAGCCAGGAACGTCCGGCGACGCCACGAGGGCCACGGCGGCGGAAACGGGCCCGATGCGAATCTGATCGCTAGGAGAGGCCGATGTGGTCCCACTAGGATACACAACTCCCGCCCTTGGCTGCCGTAGCCTCATTCCCATCCCTTACCGCGCTCAGAAGAGGGCCACAACTCAACAGAGACGATACAGACGTCGGTCGGAAGATGCCTCAGAGCGTCTGTGTGCCGCGAGATAGGCATGCGTCGGTGGTTGCACCCGGCGTCGCAGATAAACGACCACGGAAACGAGGGCCTCTCATTGGCTGATAAGGGCTGTTATCAGTTTGACGTCCCCTAATTTGATTCCATCGCCGCCAAGGCGTCCCCGCGCCTGCTCTCGTTTCCTTTAAATGGCAGAGACATGGCTAGGTCGCAGCCCGCCTCTCTTGACCGCTTACCCTCCTTCAAAGGCCCCTCTGCACACCCGGCAAGAGCGTCGTTGCCAACATGGTCAACGTCACCTACGACCAATGTATGTGTTTGCTTGTTCGTCGTCGTTAACAGCTTCCTCACCAACTCGCACAGCGGGTTCCCTCGTGTGGGTCGACCCCGAGACTAACACTGCTTACGTCTATAACTTGGGCGACATTGCATGGGTGCTCGCCTCCACCGCCCTCGTCTGGCTCATGATTCCCGGCGTTGGTTTCTTCTACTCTGGTTTGCTGCGGCGGAAGAACGCGCTTTCCATGATATGGCTCTCCATGATGGTCCTAGCCGTAGTCTCATTCCAGTGGTTCTTTTGGGGTTTCTCGCTAGCGTTCAGTGAGACGGGTAGTGCATATATCGGAAACCTCAGTGAGTACCACATTAGATATACCAAAAGCTCCCCAGCGTCTGACCATAATGCAGAGTACTTTGGTTTGAAGGGTGTCCTCGAGAAGCCATCTATTGGAAGCACCCGTATCCCCTCCATCGCATTCTGTGTCTTCCAACTCATGTTCGCCGCCATAACCCCAATGCTTGCACTCGGCGCCGTCGCCGAACGTGCTCGATTGGGCCCTACCATCCTTTTCACTTTCGTCTGGTCAACTATCGTGTACGACCCCATCGCCTGCTGGACCTGGAACTCCAACGGCTGGTCCTTCGTACTCGGTGGTCTCGATTTCGCCGGTGGTACTCCCGTTCATATCTCCTCTGGCACCGCCGCACTTGCGATTTCCATTTACTTGGGCAAGCGCCGTGGATACGGGACTGAGCGCCTTGCTTACAAGCCTCACAATACTACATACGTCGTCCTTGGAACCGTCTTCCTCTGGTTCGGTTGGTTTGGATTCAACGGAGGTTCTGCTCTGTCTGCGAACTTGCGTGCCGTGCAGGCGTGCATTGTGACCAACTTGGCTGCTTCCGTCGGTGGTCTCACTTGGATGTTCTGGGTACGTTCTATCTACCCCATTAATCACGAAGATGGAAATGCTAACATCTTGCCACGTAGGATTGGCGTCTGGAGCGCAAGTGGTCTGCTGTTGGTTTCTGCTCTGGAGCCATCTCGGGCCTTGTAGCTATTACACCCGCATCCGGCTTTGTCGGTTCACGTGCGTATACTTACCCCAGAAACGAACCCATGTACACACGATTCTGACATATACCTCATGCTACAGCTGCTGCGGTCCTATTCGGTTTCATGGCAGGCACCCTCTGCAACTTTGCCACGCAACTCAAATTCCTCCTCAAATATGACGACTGTCTCGATGTACGCTTCCTCAGATTACCTTTTCAAGGATCTCCGCTGACACTCTATCTCTTCCCTTTCCAACAGATCTTCGCCTCCCACGCCATTGGCGGAATCATCGGCAACCTCCTCACAGGCCTCTTCGCCCAAGCCTCCGTCGCCGGGTTCGACGACATCGCCGTCATCCCAGGCGGCTGGCTCGACCACCACTACATTCAACTCGCCTACCAGCTCGCCGACTCCGCCGCAGGCTTCGGCTACTCCTTCGTCATGACCACCGTCATCCTGTGGATCATGCACTACATCCCCGGCTGTCGCATGCGCTGCGACGAGGAGACGGAGATTCTGGGTGTGGACGATGCGGAGATGGGAGAGTTTGCGTATGATTACGTGGGCATTGACCTTGGCGCGGCGCATGATTTCCATGATGATACTCATAGCCATGGCCAGCTGCCGATGACGACTGGTGGACGTGAACCCCACCATGTTCATAGTCAGGTTATCGTGCCGAAGGATAGTGGGAGCGAGACGGATGAGAAGCAGCAGCAGTGATTTAAGGTTGTTGCGGCTCGGTGGAGATTTACACACATTTAGGTACTATGCATAGATGGGGAGGGTGGGCGTAATTAATGCTGTGCTAGGTTGGTGAGCACGTTCGTCGTTTTTTTGTCTTCTGTATGGATTTGGTAGTGTAGTTTGTTGTTTATCGTATGTACGATTATATTCTTCTTGGAATTAACTATTTTGAAATCTCCAATGGATGGCCTCGCAGTCATCCATATGACAACGTACAAGGACTACATTCATCCGGTGAATTTGAGCAAAGGTACGATCTATTCGTACCACGACACCAGTAAGCAATCCTGAATGGCGTTGTAAGTCAGTTACAGTGGCAGTACAGATGCAAGCGTAGTACTAATTAAATTACCTGTTAAGGCAGCGGTTAGGCGCCTCCACATTCTCCCGTCATGTTTCTCGCCGTCACTCTTGCACGCTCACTCTACTCTGGACTTGCTCTGGACTATATGGTGGACTCTTGCACACCCTCGTTCATGTTCAAAATTTTTCAAGAAAAGCCAAGGTCGGTTCATACGCACTGCACCTTTGTCGGCGATCGCCACTTGAAGCTGGCTCAACTGTCAGTCGCAAGACCCGTGGTTAATATATTCTTTTAACATTCAACGTACACGAAAGATCGACAAGCACTTTTGCTACTCACTTCAAAGTATATAGCGGTACAAGCTGAGACATTCTGGGCTCGCTACGGCCTTGAAGCTCGTTTCTGGCAGTGTATGCGTCACTCTGACTTAATCGTCAGTGGTTTGTCGCATTCCATCGCGGCTTCTCCATGAACTGCTCCCCTGGCTGGCGTATGCAAGTCGCCCTTTATTGGGATAGGGGCATGGCCACGTGATTCCGCATACGCCCTGTCGAGGCCATCCTTGAAGGAAATAATCCGAGTTTTTTTCGTATCACATCTTTCACATCCTGCCCGCTCTGCCACAAGACAATCTGCACACTATCTTCTCTTTCTGACACCGTCAAATCGTTGCGTAAGATGCCAAAATCTCAACTTTAGGGCTCGAAAGGAGGGTCACTGAGATAACTTCGCCCATTGAGCTTCAGCATCTCGCTTGATCCGGCCTATCGTGGTTACGACGGGCAGTAACCGCCATGCGTGGCTTATAGCTGCATAGTCGCCCTCCATTGACCCGGTGTTCTCCTTCTACGATGCTGGCTCATCCAATCTACCCAAGAAAGTCTGATTGCAAGTAAGCGTCGTATCCCGGGCCTTGCATAGACATCTTGCGATCACGGGTCTCACTATGAGGCTGCCAAGCTCCAGTCGAAGGTCATCGACTTGACCGACCACTACATCGATCAAAGCCGTCTGGATGCTTGCGCTACAACGACCTATTACGCAGGAATAGGTAGTCTTCAATTTCGACGTTTTTCTGCGGCCTGTGTCGGATGACGGGTCAAGCTTGAACGTACCGAAAAGACCTGCTTCAAGCTAGGGCAGAGTAAGCAGGAGGTGGAGAGGAATGAGGAGGCCATGTTAAGTTGGTGGAGAGACGATACGATCAAACTTGAAGAAGTCATTGTACTTATGCATAATATTAATGGTACACCAGGAAAGCCAGGAATATTGGGCCCTGCTAGAGAGCGTGGAATATACTTTGAATGGGGTTATATAGCATAACATGCAAAGACGGGTATCTCGCCAAACACTGTCATAATTATACAGGTTAGACTCGCACACAGACACTAGCAGATAAACCTTCTCAAACCAACCTTGATTCGGGCTGAATAGTGATCAACGTAGTGTTCAGGCAGCAAAGACTGCATTATATAGTAGTCTTAAATGCACATACACGTAAATGAGAAGCGGGTCTAGTGTGTCTAAGGTAGATGCACTTGCCTGTAGGTTATCCCATTCAGCAAGGATCTTTTCGGTGACGACAATGAACGCCGTCTTGCAGTCAGGACAGCGTGTGTTCTCCACAACCTTGTTCATACAAGCCTTGATGATATGGGAGGATATATCTGCGTCCATCCGAACGTCAGTGAACGGCCAATAGTTGCAAGTGACACCAGCTCGCTTACCAGGGGCATCCCACACCATCAGTGCGCACGCGTTAGAGAACTCCATCCTGTTCTGCTGTTGTTGAATGTCCGAGCAATACGACTTCGTCGCATGGTCTGCCGGTTCGATGTGGAACATTGCTCTGATGGCTTGGTCGCGCCCCCCGTGCAGAAGGTACATACGATGCAGGTACGGTACGCCCATGCGTTCGCCGAGCTCAATCGACATGGAATACGGCGAGTGCAGAATGGTGCAAGCGGATAATGCCACTGCGAGGTCTTCGAGGGAGTATTGAGCCGCAACCCCGTAGGTCTCGAATGGCTGATTGCGGGCCTCGGCCATGGCAGCGCTGTAAAGGCAAGTGCCTTCGAAGACGTGGAGTTCCAATGGCGTCATTCCATACTTTCCCAGTGCCTTGAGTGTGGCACTGATACTGTCGAGATCAAGTGGGTGTTCATCGGCGGAGAGGCCGTACATGGTACGGAAAAGACTGTTCAGAACGACACATGGCTCTTCTAGAGTAAGCTGGGTAGGGGCGGTTGGCGTTCCGAGAGTGTTAGCGGTGATAAGGCCGGCAAAGTTATTCTTCGAGGTAAGCGTGACTTGTTGGCTATGTATAGCAAAGTATACGTCGTCCGATGAGCAAATGATTATGTCGGGGAGTACGTCCGCCAAGCGTGGATTGTGTTCTCCATTGAAGACTGAGGACACCCGGGCTGGGCGATTGTCGGTTGGAAAAGGTGGGATATCCTTGAGGGAGCTAAGCTGTGTATCACAATGATCATGACATATAATTTCATAGGGCACGTTGCTGAGGACGGGTCACATACCGAAAGATCACTAGTCGACATGTTGATGTCTCCCTTCCAAACCGAAGAATACTTTGAGGCAGAGAACAATTGCAACAACGAGGATAACTTGCAAGCAGCCTCGTGCAATGCAGCTGGCGAGTCGACTATACACCTTCAATCGATTGAAGCATGCTTGTTCGTCTGTTTATGTAGTCGCAAAAACTGAAGCGTGATATCAACGCTGACGTCTTCGGCGCCTTGTAGGATGGTGCTTCTTAGCTGTGTGATAGAATGCGGTGCGTCATAGTCTAGTCAAAATCAATTGTGTGAGAGACTGCTCGACTTATATAGGGATGAATCGGGAAGGAAGTACCTCACGTATGCTGTCATGCCGACTAAGTATGTACATGTTCGTATCAAGGCCAGTGCAAGTCGAGATTCCCAGCTGAGAGTCCCGCCGTCGACTCGCTGGCCCTGGGTATTTGATGCATCTCGTGAGAAGACTCTTGATCGTCGAGCTCAGGTTAAATGCAATTATTCCCTTTACAAATGTCGCGATGGCGGCCGCGTATCCAGGTCTTGAACAGATATTCAGAATCCTCGCTTGAGATATGATAGCACGCGGAGACCGCTACCGCCGACATCCATCATGATCATGCATCCACTACGTCGTGCGAGCGCACTCAGCCAACGAAAGATCGCAATGGACACTGATCATGAGATACGCACGACTGGACCCATATTCGCCGTCAAGGTACAACTTCTGCCGGGTCCCTTTCTAAGAAGGAAGCCGGAAACCAAAAATTCCAGCATTGATATTCGGTGAGTTTTGCGAGGCTGAGGCTTGATAGATTATCTTCAGCATTTCGGACAATATGAAAGGGGTATAAGAGCGTCGTCGCTAACGATCATCGTTGGTTAGATGTTTTTAGGCCTGCAGCTGGCAACTTACAGAGTGAAGTAGAGACCGAAAACTGCATGATAATATAAACCGATGCAAGCTCACGTTTAATTCCGCGGCCCAGTTTTTCAGAATGACGAGATGTGTATTGGCACAATGTTATGCTGCCCGCATAATATAATCACCACAGCCCAGTCGAACTTCGACCACACATCTGAGGTTTAATTTCCACGACTACATGTCTTCTTCAGACATGAGCCGAAGAGAGAGACGCTACAGTACGGCTATTCAGCGCATGTCTGGCGAGAAAACGGAAGAACATACGGGCCATGTGAAGCGATAAATCAACTAACATGTCGACTGCAGTTTCTTGTTTCTTCACCTCGACCAGTCCAAACCACGGCTACTCGGTAGTCCTACAAGCCTTGAATATCCCGAACCAAAATCCTGCGACGATCGCCTGCAGTAGAATCATCCCACATACATCCGGCGGTTTCAGGAACAAGTTCACATTGTTGAAAAATTGTACCTGAGTATACATACTTATGATAACCTGTGAGATTGGAGTACGAGGGCTTAAGAGAGGTTGTTGAATAGGAGGTGCCGGTGAAGGTCACCTAGAATGAGAGTAGACGCTCAATTTGCAACGACCGAAACCGTGCATGGGTAGACCACCTCTCTGATCGCCACCACCACGACCGTAGCTCGACCACATACCTCCGCTTAGCCGTTGCAAATTCCATGTCCTACCACTCGCTACTACCACATATCCTTAAATATCATCATCACCTCCATCAACTACTTCTCGTCCGCGAGTTGGCTGGACCACCCGTGGTGGTCAACGCAGGGCCACTCACCGAGGAAACCTCCTAAATGGAAATCAGCTCTTCCCAGGAAACCGTACCCTAAATGTCGTGGGTCAACATTCTCGGATTATTGGACGATTATCGTCACTGAGTTTAGTCTGTGGGCAGGCATACCGCAATTATCGCTACCTGAACACTTCCGCCTCTCGTGCTCGGCGGGTGATTTCTGTGATTTCTGGCACAGAAACCCTCGAAGTCCAAGAAACCAGAGATGATCGATGATTGGTCGGTGATGAAAGTTGAGCCAGAGGACACCACCATGTGCGCCACCTGCGTACGATCGGGGTTTTGCCTCGCCGACCTGGACACTGGGTTCACGTAGTATTACACGGAGGGGGGAATGCAGTAAAGCAGCAGAATATCCAGCGGAGAGAAGAGGTCAAAGTGGATGATGTGAACGGTTAAACGATAAGTACCGGTGAGTTTCGTGGGTACTAGGACAGTGAATGTGTGCTCACCTGTTTTCTGCTCGACAGCCCGTAAAGCGTTGACCAGACCAATACCGGAAATATGAACTATTATGAAGCTTGCGTATACGCCCTGCCGTCCGCATTGACGACTAGGATGCATGCTGTGGCGGAAAATCCGTGATGCCGGGGAGACTTCCCACCACTGGCATTGACGTTGAGAAGGTGCGCCCGACAATCGCGCACAAAATTCCCTCTCAAATGCACTTTGGTTCCGCCGTGATTATCGTGGAGACCAGTTATTCTAGTAGATATATTAGGGTGTGTTGTTTTGGAATTTAGTAGGATACCTGCTGACCCGTTCGTGTAGGGAACACCCTTCCATAGAGAGTGTATGGTATCCTACTTGCGGGCGAGCCTAGCCCACTAGCCGAGGGAATTGGAGAAGTTAACTGTAGAACGGTCGCGGATACCGTGTTATGCTTAACTTCTCCTGATTCTTCTGCGAGCTACGCACCGCATCATCGCCCAATCCTCCTGTGGCATGGCGAACACCAGAGCAGGCCAATCGAGGTCCAGACTGCCTCTCAGCCTCGCACCCAACCGTGTATGCCTCGTAGGCTTTCTATTCATACAACGACAGTAAGCAGAAATGGACACTAAAAGCATCGTCATTGACTTACTGATCGCCTTGCGCTCACTTAGCCGTACCTACTGCAGGGAGGAGATTCCTGGATCTGAAACGTTGGTATGAACATTCACTGGGGTTCGTCGACATCGGAAGCAGCATTCGAGCCCGGGCGAAAATTGCTACACGCCAAGTTGAATTTGTAGCACCTGCAACAACCATCCCGTCTCCTAAATCAGCCCTGCTCTTCTCTGAACACCATCATACCTCTATTACTCTAGTTTTTCCTGTCGTATTGTGCCAACCTTCCGTTGTTCGACCGACGACTGCATAGAGGGCTGGCCAGCTAAGAGAAAACGTTGCCGAAAAGAGGGGGAAGTTGCAGCCCGGCGCGTCTAAACTCCCTTGTTATTTTTTCCTCTATTCTCCTGACATCCTCTGGCACCTCTGGCAGATATTACCTCTCCGTCTGCAAAATTCTGTGTGGGTTCACGATCTAGAACATGTAATAGCTTCGAAAACAAAAACTGGCCTGACGGCGCAGCTTGACTCCTATTATATGTCGAGCGGGCTGAAGATGCGCCGGCTGTCCCTGCAGGCGACGGCGAAGACTCTGAACAGCAAGATCCCGCCGCTATCGCCGCTAATAAACAACGAGCTTGCTGTGTTTTTATCCCCGGGGCAAAATACAACGGCGGTCGCCGTCGCATGTGTCGACTCCCGCATCCCGCAGCGTTCCCTGAATGGCAGCTTGGCGCCGATGCATGCTGTCGAAGTCGCATTCGGGTCGTGGCAGGCAGGCTCTTTTGTTGTTTCTCAACTTTACCACCACCGTCGAGCCCACTATCCACCATTTCTGAAGCTTTCTCGTCGCATCTGCTATTGAGGGCAATAGCTCGCTTTTCACGCATTCTTGGATCCCCCTCGCCGCGCCACTGATGTCTGATTACTTTGGCTCTCAACATCTCGTGCCTACGCACGATGAAAGAAGTGAGTCTACCAGCAGCCTGGACGGAGAGGAAGGACCACCAGATGGAGAAAATGCGAGCCAAAAAACACCGGTGAGTTCATCTGGGCATCATCGACGTTTCTTGTAATCGATTTGTACACTCATATCATCCGTGTTTTGCCATCGTCGATAGGTAGGAACCCCTTCAGAGAACGCACCCCCGTTCTCAGGTGGCACCGGTTCTACTATCCAGGTCTCGAACACGTTCAATTTCCACGCCAATCTGGACATTCTCCCACCGAACGTTATTCTCGTCTCGCTCGACAAGATCTTCTTCACCGTACACTATCACCGACTTCTCGCTGTTTCGTTGAACAACTTTGGCGGGTTGATAACGAGCAACATGGAGCCTACCAAAGAGGAGCCTCTAACACTCATGTTGCCTGAAGTCTCGGATATCCTCAACATCGTTCTACACTGTATCTACGATATCCCTTGCGACACCTACCACCCAACTTTTGACTGCCTCGCCGCCTCCCTTCCCATGCTCACAAAATACGGCCTCCTGCTCCAACATCACGTCGCACGAGGCAAGCCCCTCTACAACACCATCCTCAACTACGGCCCGATCCTCCCTCTCGAAACCTATACCCTCGCTGCCTCACACGCACTCGAAGACCTCGCCGTCGCCGCATCCTCGTACACTCTCCACATCAAAGTGTATAATCTACCGCAACCCATCGTAGACACTATCGGCACGAAGTACCTCCAACGGCTGCACCATCTGCACTCCACGCGGATGGAAGGGTTGAGGGCCTTATTGAAAGAGAAGATATTCCCGCACGTGGCGAAGCCATATTGTTCGGTTGAGCAACGGCAGGTAGTGAGTAGGGCATACCATTTGGCGGGGGCACAGGTGTTTTATGATGCGACACCTGGTACGTGGATCACATTCTTGATGTTGCTGGTGCTTACTCACGCGCCACTAACAGCGATATCGAGACCAGGTATCGAGATCATCATGTCCGACCTCATCGCAGCCGTGACTTGTCCAGACTGCAAGGAATCTCTGGCTGCACACGTAGAAGATGTCATACGGCGGTGGATGCTATTCAAAGTCAGTATAGATGGTATTATTCCTGGATACGATTCAGTAACTGACACACCTCAATTGTTCTCAGCGTACGATCATTTAGTGCGATCGGACGTCGACCTTTTTGCATTTCCCTAGTCGAAATCGGCCCACTTATCTTTTGTGTCCGCCTCAAATACGCTGCTCACGATTGTTGCTAATTTTATCCAGTGCATACACGACGCTGAAGCTTATGCTTTCATCATATGGTACCAGAGCCAATCTACGCGAGAAAGTCTAACGATATTGATGTAGCTGTAAACTGAACCACTTTTGCGATCACAAACAACAACGATTTCTCGTGAAAGATCTACCGCTCCCGACATCATCGTGTCCCAACCACGAGGCTAGGTGATATCCGAGTTTATTCTGTGTAAGTAACTGTAGTTTGCTATTCACGAGTATGCTGCATGTTGAGCGCTGAGCGCTGAGCTTCTAAACCCTCGAACTGTATTGGCCTGTAAGGACTCACACACATCCCACAGTGACGCTTTTCATGACCCTCACTCTGCAGATCTGCTGAGTATACGGCACTGAACGCTATCCTTGACCCAGACCGTCTCTCCACAGTTTACCAATACATTTGATTAACGTTTGCGCATGTGTTCGAACATGCCGAAGTGGCATGCGTAGCCCTGCATAAGCAACGCGAACCTTCGTCAGGGCTGTGAGGAGCTCACCCCACCCCCGAGCTGTTCCCACTGGTAAGTACCCTCGACATGTCTACCAACGACCATTCCGACTCCGACGCGGACGGTCTTGGCCACGAGCAGTCAGCGGAGGCTAGCGATGATAACAATCCTCATGGAACAGAGATATCCGTCGAGTCTGCGTTGACCGTTGCTCTCGGCGAGGGCATCGATACACCAGTATGTTGAATATTTCACGCCCCCCCTGGATTGATCTGATACGAAGATTGTGTTGGTTTTTTTTTTCGCTCCAGCTCAGCGCACTCTTCCACGCATCTCCAGGACCTACAACTCCAGAAGTGACCATTGTCTCTCCTACTTTTCATGTCGGCGCTAGTCTGGACGAGCGGCCTGTCGACTTGTCGATCCTCTCATCTGACCATGTTCTCTTCATTGTGCATTCGCACAGAATCCTATCAGTCTCTACCAACCATTTCGCCAATCTCATAATTCCTACAGCTCAAAGCAGCGGCGGGGTCCCTGTGCCTTCCAAGCTCGCAGACGCCAGTCCAATCCTAGCTGCGAACACCCCATCAGATGCTCTCAACGTCGTTCTTCATTGCATCTACCACCTCTCACCTGTGGCCCATCTGCCATCTCTCCAGTGCATTATCTCCGTACTCCCCCATCTGACTCATTACGGTCTCACGCCTCTCTCCCACTATGTATCCCATGGTACGCCGCTTTTGAAGATGTTCCTCCTCCACGCACAATTGCATCCTATCCCCATATACGCTCTTGCTGCGTCGCAAGGGTTGGAGGATCTTGCTGTTGCAGCATCTTCATATACTCTCTCACTGGACTTGGCCCATTCCGTTTCCCCTCATTACGCCACTCTCATGAGCTCAAAGTACCTCTTCAAGCTATATAAGCTTCACGGAACCAGGATTCAAGCTCTGAAGACGATCTTAGACGGCACAGAACTCCATCCACATGCTGGGAACTGCTCGCCCGCAAATATGAGACAAGCAAAGTTGGTATTCGCACTAGCATGCCACCGCCTATATCGGGAGTCGTCGCCTGGTCAGTCGTGCCCTCTTCTTTGCTTCCCCCGTCTTCCCTTGTCTTCCCTCTTATTGCCTTCAGGGTACTGTATCTTGAGTAAAGGGTTCAAATAATGAAAGCGAAACTAATGGAGCACCTGACTTTGTATTTTATTGGTGATGGCCGCCCCTTCTTCCGATGGGTTTGTACCGCAGGAATGTCACGAGAAGCGATGGAGAGCATCATGCACGCCGAGTTCTGCGCCATCAATTGCCAGGACTGTATGCAATCTGCAAAAGGAATCCTGGATAATATCTGCTCGAAATGGCTGCTAGTCGCGGTACGCACTCTATTCCCTTGAGGTTTGCTTGATTAGAGAGATGACAGAGCTTTTCTATTGATAGCGCACTATCGAATATTGAGATGTTGACGTCCGTGTTCTATGTTCCGGCCGTTTGTTACGCCATAATATGCGAGTATTTCTCATCACTGGATATGATTCTGAGAAAACAAGAACCCGTATGTCTAACAAGCCCCATTGGTTGTAGGGAATGAGTGTGGATGAGTAGGACCAAGGCTAGTTCTGAGCACAGACGAAGGTCATTATTGCGTCGTCTGAGGATTGAAAGAATGATCGCCGCGATAGTTGCAGCCTGCAAAGGGCTAATAGGGCTATCGAGAGGATAACAAAGTTTCTCTGGCGGCGACGAATGAATTCAGGAGTGAGTATTCAAGGCCAACATGCGCATGAGGGCAATCGTGAGGCAGGAAAAGACCAATATCGCCGAGGTCGACCCTTCGCAATGGAGTGAGACGCATATAGCGACTTACGTGCCAACAAGGGCCGTTTTCGAAAACTAGGCTGATATAAACGCTCGGTGGAATGATGAATGAAGGAATTTAATGAACGACTTACCGAGCTTATACGCATGGGTACTCAAAAGGGCCGTCAGGATACTTCTTTCTGTCTCAATAAAAGGACGTGGAATTGCGCGCGAAGCGAGCGACTTCGTACATTTATAGAATAAGTGAGTACTTCACAGACCTAGACATTGCCACCACGACGTGAGTTGATACTCACCGGTACATCGACGATCCTGCGCGCGAGGACCGAAGTAATCGGGGCCAGAATGACAGACCTGGCCTCGTTCGAAGAAGCATTCAGGAATCAAGGAATGCTCGTTGCGCTTCGATATCCCAGGAGCCAGGAACTAGTAAGTAGAAGCGGTGTCCGTGGCCGTTCCGTTCCACGCATCTGAACTCGAGCATACGGATATGAATGCTACGGCGAATCCGGAGCTTCCTTCCTCGTGTGGCAGAGCCACCTGTTGTTCGAAAAAATCTTTTTTTCCAAAGAGTTATCTGTATGAGTACAATGACATAGCTGGAATACAAAGACGACTTACCGGATGGAAATCGAGGCTGCTCACTGCCACATGTACCGCGGAGCGCATACGTACTTGGCAGAGGCGACAGGCGGAGAAAACTCACGCAACACAGCTACAGTGCAATATGACCGTGACGGTAGCACTGCCTGCTATACACACAGCACGATGTGACTGCCAATGGCGTAACTCGCTAACGTGGCCAGCCTGGTCGAGGAGAGGAAGTGTGACGGACTGTGACCGATGGAGATGGATAGTCACGCGCGCGTAGATAATCGACTTTTTGAGGTCTGATTCCTGATCGGCAGTCTCCGTTGCGACCTCATAAGAGTCCACTCTCGACCAAGAGCGCTCCCTCGTCCCTCTCTCTTTCCTCATCACCATGTCCAACGTCTTCGTGAGTCCTTCTCTGCCCACTCTACATCCCCTGCACGCTTCGTTTCTGTCCCCCGCGCCTGCGTTGTGCGAGATCGATGCTAATCGTGCGTTCGTTTCGTAGTTTGACATCACGATCAACGGCAATCCCGCCGGTCGCATCGTCTTCAAGCTCTTTGACGATGTCGTCCCAAAGACGGCCAAGAACTTCCGTGAGCTCGCCACTGGCCAGCACGGTTTCGGTTTCCAGGGCTCCAGCTTCCATCGTATCATCCCCAACGTACGTACCCGCTCACGCCACTCCACTCCAGCATCATGACCGCTGACCTCGCATGTTTCTTTGTGTATAGTTCATGCTCCAGGGCGGTGACTTCACTCGTGGAAACGGCACCGGTGGAAAGTCTATCTACGGCGAGAAGTTCGAGGATGAGAACTTCAAGTTGAAGCACACCAAGCCTGGTATCCTCTCCATGGCCAACGCCGGCAAGAACACCAACGGCTCGCAGTTCTTCATCACCACGGTCGTCACTTCTTGGCTCGATGGTGCCCACGTCGTCTTCGGTGAGTTATCTCCTGCGGGGATCTGTGCGATCTCGAGATCCCGACGGAACATGAATTCTGACGTATTATGTGCGCCTTTTCTTCTTCTCAGGTGAGGTCGTCGAGGGCTTCCCTCTTGTCAAGGAAATCGAGGGTCTCGGCACTGCTTCTGGCAAGCCCAAGGCTACGATCACCATCGCCAAGTCCGGTGTCGTATAAAAGCCTGACAGAGACGATGAAGGAAACGTAAACTATACTGTATTATGATGCGCGTCGCGTACAGCTGTACAAAGGAATAAAACGATAATCTTGTTTGGATGTCCTGAACTACCCTGCCTTTGTGCGACGTAGTGAATTGAACGTGTGTCCGTGTGCTGTGTCTGTGCCAACGACGTATGAGAGCGTCGATTGCAGTGAGATTGGCTTTTATTCGGTGGACGTTTCTCACGTTTATTAACGTTTATTTCCCAAGAAAGTAATCGACGAATCGTGTGACGCGATAGCCTCATCTTCTCGCGTCCCTGTTGCGCGATCACCTCCGTACTTACCGCCGGCAGCGTATCTAGTCCAAATGCCTCCGCGTTGGGCCTCAAGAGCCCGAGAGCTTAGCGTATAGCGCACCTTGATGAGCGACGACCATGTCGCATTCTGCAGGACATGCCTCAAGCTCACGGACGACGCTGGACGGTGAACTTGAAGACGTCGAGATCTCCTCTGTACGAGAGGATGAGCCATTGCTCAGTTCGAGGTCGCGTAGGCTGCATGGGAACGGTTTCAAGTCGTATTCATCTGGGGAAGGCTCCTTGCAAACAGCTGTCATCGAGGCAGGGCAGGTTGACGACGACGACCTACAAGATGACAGTCTGGAGGCGGTGTGGAAGGACGTGGAGGAGGGGCATGGACATGGGCATGGTGAGTAATGACTACACAGAATAATCAACGAGTTGGGATGTTGATAGCTTAGGATTTCTCTTGCTGCAGATTACCATGCACTGCACTCTGTGAGAGACGACATCCCACATGAGAAGAGGCAACTAGGTACGCCTTCTATCCTCCCCTTCTAGTACACCAGTTATATGCTTACTGACATGACTGTATGCGCTCGATAGGACTGTTCAGCTCCTCCTTCCTCATATTCAATCGTGTAATAGGAACAGGGTGCGTCATCCAGCTATACCAACCACTCACACACTATACTGACGACCATATGCGCATACATCCAGCATATTCGCAACTCCAAGTGTTATCCTTCGTTCCTCAGGCTCCGTCGGGCTTTCATTGGTCATGTGGCTCCTTGGCGCCGTAGTTGCGGCTTGCGGGACTGCTGTTTACATCGAGCTCGGAACTGTACGTTCTTCTGGTACTTTTTCACGTCGCTATTACGGTGCTCACTCTGAGATTGCGATCAATATAGGCTCTTCCAAGGAGTGGAGGCGAGAAGAATTATCTGGACTTCATCTTCCGACGTCCGAAGTTCTTAATGCTGTGTGTATATGCGGCGTTTTCGGTGTTGAACGTACGTACCAGCCTCGTAGCTAATCAATATTACAAGTATACTGACTCTTCGCTCCTTGAACTCAGGGCTGGGAATCTGCATCAAGCACAGTGTTCGGAGAATGTAAGTCTTCCGTTCCATCCAGCTGTCCATACTCAATCACGCTCATCTGCCCATCCACACAGACGTCCTCCACACCATATACCCATCTATCCCCGCCTCCCCCGTGGCTGCTCGTGTCGTGTCCCTCCTCTGCATCACCTTCGCCTTCCTCCTCCATAGCACAAACCTCAAATGGGGCCTCCGAGTACAGAATGCCCTCGGCGCGACGAAGTTATTCGTCCTGCTGGCTATTGCTATAAGCGGAGTTGGTGTGTTATTGGGTGTACCTGGGTTTCATCTCGAGAAGGTATGTAACTGAAGAGAATCCAGAGCTATAGAATGCCCTTGCTGAAATGGATGCTCGTAGCCACCGGAGAACTTGAAGTGGAGCATGATGTGGGAGGGGAGCGGTAGCGGAGGGGCGAACGCTTTCATCACTGGGTTGTACAGCGTGATATGGTACGTCGTATAACCGCCTCGACATCAACACGCCGATACTGACTTGACTTCTGGCATATTCGTTCAGGTCCTTCATCGGATACTCAAACGCCAACTATGCCCTCTCTGAGATACGTGATCCGGTCCGCACGATCAAGCTGGCCGCACCTCTCGCCATGATCTCCATAACCTTCGTGTATATGCTCGTCAACATCGCTTACTACGCGGTTGTTGACAAACAGGAGATCTTGGGTAGTGGAAGAATCATTGCGGCGCTGTTCTTTGGTAAGCTGTGGGGACTGTGGACGGAACGGGTGAGTCGACATCATACACAAACGTACCGATGCATGATGGCTGAAGATTTGGGTACGTAGATTTTAGGCCTAATCGTCGCGATCTCGAGCTTGGGGAACGTGTTGGCTGTCATATTCACTCAAGGTCGAGGTGAGTGATATATCCGTGGCTCCGTAGAACTCGGCCTAACTATGACATTATCTCAGTAATACAAGAACTGGGACGAGAAGGCATCCTGCCGTTTTCATCGTTCTTTGCGAGCAACAAGCCATACGACGCGCCGATGGCTGGTCTGTTCTCTCAGTGGTTTATGACTTCGCTCCTTGTTACCACTATTCCACCGGGTGATGCCTATCTGTTTATGCTCAACGGCAAGCATCTTCGAACGTAGTTTGCAGCTTTGGTCATTACTAACACCTATCGTAGCTTCCTCGTACCCACTGTCAATAATCAACACCCTCGTCTCAGGTGGACTCCTCCTGATACGAACTACGGGAACAGAAATCTCGAAGACGTACGCCTGGAACTCCCCGTTCCACGCATGGTACCCCGTTATCGCGTTCTTCTTCGTGTCGAACATATTTCTAGTATTCGCACCGTTAACCCCGCCCATACCAGCTTTCAAGCCGTACGAGCATCTGCCATATTGGGTACACCATCCTTCTTCGTTCGCCAGCTTCAACCTCTACTGATGTATCTCTCGTTCCCTACACAGCTGCACGTCTCCGAAGGTTTCGTCATCGCACTCATTGGAACTATTTATTGGTATGTATGCTTTAGATGGTTACCTCGACGAGGAGGATACAAGATTGTACGAGAGAGGGTTGTACAAGAGGATGGGGTATCCAGGAACGTGATGAAGAAAGTTCCTATATCATAGTGGACGTAGAGTGAGTTGTACGTTACATCCAGGGTATTCTAAGGTCTGCATTTTTCCTCGGGTTATGTGATATTTTGGATATTATGACATGCAGTCTTACGATCAGCTCATGAGCGCAAAGATGCATGCCGACGGCCACATGTAGACCTCAAGTTTCGGTTTTCGGGGCTCACTTGAGCTCCAGTTGGAGCTCGGCGAGCTCGACGGCAAGGAGCGGTAAAACACATAGCAAGTACTGCTTTACAGGCGCCGGCCTAGCAGAAACTTGAAGGTGCAGGATAATGACACGATGACGTCATGCACATGCAAGGTGGAACACTCGCTCCGTTGGCTCCTCCAGAGACTTCGCGAGGCGATGGTATATGGATATATAAACCCTCGACGATGAGGGGGAGAGCTTCATCATCGACTGCCACGACTACGAACGACTGACACACTCACCTCTTTTATACGACACCAGAATCCACTATTATGTCTTAGCAACGCCAAGTCACTGATACTCGCCACAACGACTATGTTGGCACCGACGCCAATGTCAACCGTATTCCTGGTGCTGACCAGGCTACCAGCGGACACAGCTACGTGTCTGTCTTCCCGAAGGGTAAGTCTCGGCCGTACACTTGTATTATATCGACGCTCATTCATTATTGTCCTGTGTAGAGGGACCAGATTCAAGTAATGCCTCTGGCGTGAACCGCGCTGATGAACATCTTCCGCCTCCGACTGACCGCGACCGCCCTCCTAGGGGTATCAACCAAGCCACAGCTCCAGCAGGTAAGTTATTCATGCTCCACGTCCAGCAGTGGTGATGCTAACTGTGTTTCAGAACAAGGTTCTTGGGGCGACGGCCTCACCACTGTCTCATCACAACCACAGCCGCAACCCGCCGCTCTCGATTCACGGACGGTGATTGACCGCGATCCCTTCGCGACGCCTACGTCCGCGGCTGACACCCTCACTGGTGCGACCTCACAAGAGGTCCACGCCGGTCTCGGAAAGCCATGGGGTGGCCAGACCAGCGCTGAGCTCCATCACGACGGCCATTCTCATCGCAAGAGGGGACTGCAAGGAACAGATCAGTTTGGCACAGCGGACGATTTGAGAAGGCGAGATGGGATCAATCCAGAGGTCGAGTAAATCGGGGAGATACCATAATCCGGAAGATACGCGCAGAATCCTTGAAGTTGTATAATACTGCGAACGAAAATGAAGTGTACATTAGCTACGCCAAGGCATACGATGAATCACACGCTAGCGTGACAGATTGGGTGCGGCACACAGCGAACAGAACCACATGCAGTCGCAGATCCATCGTGACCTCCTACGCTCTTGCTATTCGCCGTGCTCAAGGATGGGGAACATCCTGACCGTCAACAGAGCGTAACCTACCGTCACCTCCATAGACTATGTACAACCTCGCTGGCCGATACTACTCTCCTCAATGAGTTGCAGCTGCGTGATGTCCACCGCGACTATTCTGATACGTCTCAATCGCTTTTTGCCCATCGGCACGAATGACCTCTTGTTGCTCTTCCGACATGGCTTCCAGTAGCGCCTTCTGGGTATGACTGAGGAGCGTCGTAGATCCTCTCCCTCCAGCTGCCTTCCATAGCATGAAATAAAACGGATCTGAGATTGCGGATGCAACCGCAAGATGAGCTCGAGGGGATATTTCACTCCAGGCGAGATTCGCGAGCTCTGATTCTACCTTGGACAGGAAGCTGTCCAACAGAGACCGTTCACTGTTACGACTCTTGGAGGTACTAAGATATCGATTTGCGAGCAGGGTGAGAGTGCTTCTCCACTGTTCGATGTCTTTGGAGGACCAGTCGCTCCCGGAGTACACTTCAAATCCACCAAACATAAACTTGAGCGAGAGTAGAGAGGCCTTGAGAATGCAAATGGAATCCATATCATCTCGCTGTCGTGAGTCCGCTCCGTCTTCTGCTATGCCATGTATCACGGTTTTCAGATCTGAAACGCAAGTGTGTCTAGTCTCCGAGTCACTGATCCATTATAGAAATATAGAGACGTACCACCACCACCTTCGTACACAGCTCCTACAACTTGATAAATGGACTCAACGGGTAGGTTGAGACCGAGGCGGAAGACTTCCTTGACCCGAGATATATCTTTGCCCTGCCACCAAAGTAGTTGTTTGATCGTGCTTTGTAAGAGCATCTCCTTGCGGTCACCGATAGTGATCATGCCGTCGGGATAACTACCGGATATGCGATATAATAAAGTTGTAACCCGCGTGAGGTCGTATATCAGGTCAAAGGTATGGAATGATTGCAAAGAATGAAAGTCCGTGCTTGCGAGGTCCAGCTGGTACGCCAAGACGCTTGCGGCCTCCTTAGCAATCTGCGATTTGAAGCCTTGGAGTGGTAACGACACCCAGGCCCATTGGGATACTAGGCCGTGAAGTATCGCATCCTTCACGCCTGTAAGCCTATTAAAGCGATCCCTGAGATCCCACTTGCGCATCAAAATGCTTGAACACGTCGCAAATATCAGCACCTCCATGCGTACATACTTAAGCTGCCATCGACTGTGGTTGAAGCCTCCATCCCTCAGGTTGTCAAGAATGGCCTTGATGAACCACTCCCGGTTACAGAGCGAAGAGAGAACCAAAGCTCTTGTACAGCTATCGTTCATATCTGCGCAGACACAGAACATCCACACGCCCAGTGGCCCGTGCTCCCATGAGCCCGGTCTAGGGAGGACCTCGCCACTTATTCCGATATTCATCTTCGGTATGACATGGAACTTGAATATATCACCGACGGCTTTTCGAACAGTGGGCGGAAGAGAATGATAGCTGTCAAGGACGTTTATTGGGTGTATCTTATCTTCTGCCGGCGGCGTACGATTGCCAATAATGCGCATCGCGAAACGCGTCATCTGGATCCAGTCTCCATCGCTTTCTTCTAGGGCCCGTTGAATAGTAGATTCAAGAAGACGGTCATCTGCCTGTAGTGCGTCGGCAGAGATTAGGATCTCCAGGTCGTCTTGCGCATCCTTCAGCTTGTCCGCCTCCCCCTTTAGTTTACCGGATAGTAGGTAATCTAGGGCCTCCCATGCAGCTCCTGCGGGCATGCTGCCGATTATCAGGCAGCCTTCATCGCCACTAAGCACGCCTACGAGAATGCATGCGGCCCAAGGGACCAAAACCACAAGGACAACGATCCCCATAAGAGCGTACTTCACGATGACACCGAAAAGGAAGGGATGAACATGGGCGCGAAAGATATTTGTGAAGCCTGCCAGAGCAGGTGTCTTGTACGGGCAACCTGCGGTGAATGCCGGAGATACGGTCACTGCAACGAAGAGGAATGCCCAAGCGCTGACAAGAGGAAGTGTGGTATGGCCAATGGCGGGATGAACATCGACGGTGAATATACAGAGACCCGCGAAGAATAGTGCCAAGGAGATCTGTATCAACAGCGGTAGCATAGATGCAATCCCGAACACTCTCCAGGCTTTCAGCTGTGCTCTGCGAAAGTGGCGGATACGCAGCTGCCCTTGCGGTGAAGCGGTAGCGAAGGCCATATATGCTCGCAACCACTGCTTGACGAGGATTGCAAAGGACGCGGTGGCCAAACTGATCACGAGACTGGAGAACCATAAGATGTTGATGCGAATGGCGGCGACGGAAGGCTGGAAAGGAGGGGAGATGGTGGATGTGGGATCTGTGGACTGATTTGCCATGACGCGAAGGACCTGAAGCGTTTCGCCCGGTGTGTCTTCTTGTAGCATTGGATAGGAAATGATGACGAAAGCGGTAAGAACAGCTGAATACAAACCGGTCTGCACAATGCAATAAAGTTGGAGTCAGTGAGAAGAACAGGATGACCATCGACGGTGGCATTACTCACAAAGGTCAGTAAAGAGTCAATATCCTCTTTATATGCCCCGATTTCTTCTCTATCGAAGTCCTTCATGGCCTTCTCGATCGCAGCCCAGCCAGTTGGCTGACCCAGCGCCGCAGTCAATAATCCGACCATGGATTGCCCAGTGCTCTGACGAGCATCGTCCGACTCGAGGGTGTTCTGACTACCTGGTGCGCATGGGTTTCCAGCACCGTCTAGCTCAGCTCGATCAGATGCTACGGGCTGGCTGACCGAGACGAGACGACTCGGATCGCCTTCGGCGACAGCAGTCATCGTTGAATCGAAGGGAGGATGCAGAGTGCCTCCGTGTTGGGACTTGAGACACTGAGGGGGATGCATGCAGCAGGCGTGTGCACGACTGTTGTCAGAAAGAAGGGCGGCGGCCTGAGTAAGCAAGGCTGCTACTTGCTGAAGACGATCAGTACAAGCAATAGGAGGAGCATTCTCGAGGACGGAGGAGTCAGAACCGTGTTGTCTAAGCTCTGCGGAGTCGACAGTATAATCTTGGAGCCGTCCTTCCACATGAGGCTGCCCAGCCGATCGAGGTAGAACTGTGCTCGTACTGTCGGAAGCCGCCTTGAATACGGTCGGGGAGGGGGCGCGTCTGCTGTCACTGTTCGCTTGGCGAGTTGCATGCGCCGGTGGGCTGCTTCGCTCTGCGTGCACGTCGTCCCTTCGCTCATTATTCGCAACGCATTGCGACTTACTGCCGCTGTCACCCGCACTGTGGACCACGTGTTCCCCGTCAGGACTAGAAACCGAACGGGAATCGGCTTGACCAACGGAAGACATGAGAAAAGGGCTATGGAAAGAGCAACTTCGCAACCTCAGAGAAGGGTGTATTGATATCGAGAGATGGTAAAAGAGAGGAAGAGAAAGTCAACGTACCATTCTTCAGGTCAGAAACACAGCGTGTTGGGTATCTCACTGGATGCACGTGGTTAATGCACGCCGTATAGGTCCTGACATTCAGAATATTGAGAGTCAGTTTTCTGCATTTCTCGGAGATTTCCATGTAAGATTCATGCTGATGTACGAGGTTGATTCGTTTTCTTTTTGAATGCGGCAGGTTCTCAAGCCCTGCCTATATGCTATCGTCGCGATGCACCAAATGCGCTAGTTTGGGGGCCAGTCGACGCGCAGAGGTCGTAGGACATGACTTTGAGACTTTTAGAAGAACTGTGACAAGTCAGTCACCCCTCGACGTATGGGTAGTAGTAGAAGAGACACCCACCTGCAAAGTGAGGGAAGGCCGCAACATGTTAACTTTTCCGCATGATAGGAATACCAGTTAGTCGACGGTTGCCTGTCTCAGTTTGGGTGAGAGGTCCTACATACAGACATACGTCCAAGACACCGGCAGTAATATGCAAGTGGTTTCGACGGTGGGGAAGGTTTCTCAAGTTGATGTCAATGTTAGATGGTGGTCGTGGTGAGAGCTTTTGAGTCTCGGGAGTTCGGACCGAGGGTGTATTTACCTCGGCAGCGGGACCCTACTTCTCTCTTGACCCTTCTCACTCCCTCGTTCAACTTCTTCTCATCCTGTCGTGATATATTCACAAAGACACTAAGACTGCGGCGTACAGACGAGGCACTGTACCGATTCTGGGGATGTGGTACGTCCATGACTTCGAGATCTCTTATTTGCTTCTCCAGTTCTGTGTCCTGCACGACTCATAGGTTTCCTCTGCGGTATAGGGTAAAACGAGACGAACAACGCGCGTATGAAATGAGGAGTTTGAGCAGAGCTTGAAACAGGACCATGAGGTACGTCTATCTTCTTCTTCGAGCTCGACGACACTACTTACTACTGGCTTTGACAATCTACGGTAGACCTGTACACAATCGAAGTAGCATTCAGTAGCCTTAAACGTTGCCCTGTCTCTACCCTTGACAACTTCTCTGTGTACCTGACTGTTTATCTCGAGGAGCCGAAACGATGGCCCTTACTTTCACACACCACTACTTGCCATGTGCGGCTGCACCTCGCTCGTTAACCCCGCATCAGCCCAAGGCACCCGGGGTGGCAGGCCATCACAATCGCTTGCATCGAGGATCCACTAATCCGTCGACGCCTGTCATGTTCACTCTGCTTGAGCTCTCGCAAAGACAAGACGGCTGCAAGACGAGCGCGGAGTCGACGCCAGATGAGAATTAGCAGGGAGGGTGGTTTGGAACGACGTGTGATGGGGCGGAAGCGGGTGTTGGTGAGTGTCACTGTTTCAATTGACGTGTATGGCCAGAGACTCAGAGCATACAGCATACAGGACAGATCGCACAAGGTCCTCCGAATGGTACATCTCTCCTTTCTTCAAGTCTTCCGGTACAAAAATGTATGCTGACTTGAGCTGGGCACAGGTACTTACAGCACTACGCGTCTCAAATTATTCACGCATGCATCACTAACTACGTCGCATGTAAGCCGTCGAGCTCAGCGACGGAGGCGGAGCCCAAACGGAGAAAATATACGGGCTATCGTGAATGCGGCGCCGAACTGTTCTGGCTTGTCACGTCGTTTGAATTGCCTACTGCGACTCACGGGCGGGAATTCTACGTTTGCATACGGTATGGCACCGCGTCCTGACGTGCTTTGTCCCCTGAAACGAACGTACTAACGAACGAGGAACACTCATATGCGACTCGTAGGGCTATCACAACCAGTCTCAGATGAGAAGGGGCAAGGGTCCTTCAATTGCAGGCCCGTAGCCGTGATATTGCGTATGTATGCGGCGTTGTTGTTCGCAAACGCAAGCTACTTTCGCAAAACCATACGTCTCGTGTACGTCAGCCGTTCTCACTAGACCGTATGGTCGATCATCGAGCGAAGTTAGAGCTTCGCGATGCGAATGCCGGTAGGCTTACCTTTCTCGGTCACTCTCCAACGTCTCATCTAACCTTCTCGGTCACTCTCCAACGTCTCATCTAACCCCTTAGCCTCAGACACTCCTCTGCCCCGCTCTTCTACAAACATTTCCCCCGTCTTCCTACCGGGCACAAGCGTCAGTAGGGGTTCATGCATCTATCATACCATTTCCCGCGACGTACTCGCTCACACCGAAAGGACGGACCCGTGGTCGCGCTCTGCAACTCCTGCCTACTCTCAACAGAGATCAGACAAACATGAGGAATAAGCTTCATAATTCCTTGCCCACGGACGAACTAGGTGCTCGTACGGTCCTCGCTCGCCGGCCGACGGTCTTAAGGTCATTGTCTGCGCAGGCTCTGACAAGAAAGTCGCGTTTGTCAAGTCTCTTGGCGTAGACTACGCTTTTTTGACTACAAGAACAGGGACACTGCGCCCGCTCTTAAGGGGGAGGCTCCCATCAATATGTGCGCAGTCATCGTCGTAGTGTAGCCACGAGATTACAATTGATCGCGGTTTGCTTATGGTTGTGTAGAGATACTCGGATAACGTAGGAGAGCCGTCGTTGGACGCAGCTCTTGCTAATGCTGCGAGGGGTGCACGGTTTATCGTAAGCCTTCCTCGAACGTCCGCTTGTCCAGTCCAGTCCATGCCTGACTTCGCTCCCTTGCAAGCACAGGAATGCGGCGTGGTTTGGGGCTACAACGTACCGGGCGGCGACATTGTCACAAACCTCTCGAGAGTGAATTGGCGCAAAATCAAGCTTTCCGCAACGACTTCGGGCGCTGCGTACAGCACGCCGAGCCAGAGCCTGAGATCACCCCGTCAAGCCTTTCACTGGCACCCTTCGCGCAATGCGATTGTTTGGACGTTGACCGCGAGGGTAAAGAGACATCCCGCAGCTTCGAATGCAATTTGAACCGACACATAAAAAGCGAAGCAGAATGGGTGTGGAGCTCCCTATCTCCCAGCAAATCTACTCAGCACTAAACTCGAACTCGAAATCTCGTTCACTGCAAAATGGCACCCGTGCAGAATGGCAAGCTTCTGTTCAACGAACGTCCTAAAGGTCTGTGCACAATCATAACTTTCGTCGTGTGACTCACAACTCGACCGACTCAAGACTACCCTATCCCGGGAAAAACTACCGTGTACGACGAATCGGAGACTATCGACATTGACAAAGTCCCCCTGAACGGAGGATGCCTGTTGAAGGTTCTCTATGTCTCCATTGACCCGTACCTGCGTGGATTGATGAGGGAGACAAACTCCTACGTCGTAAGCTGTCCCCTTTCGGTAGCTTGTCAATCCGTGCACTAATAGTGCCCATATCCTCTTTATCAGAGAGGCTTGGAGCTCGGAAAGCCGTCAGTATTACACAGAATGACAGTACATCATCACAACTCATGCATTGATCATTTCTTATAGTTTGTCCAGCTTCGGCGTGGGCGTCGTCCTCCGTACCGAACTTGACGGCGTCGAGGTCGGCGATCATGTATGCTACATGGCGATGCGTACGTTACCAAACACATTACACCTCCTACTCGTCTTTTCCTTCTAACTCTCTTGTCTGCCAGCGTTCCAGAAGTATGTCGTACTCCCTACCCTTGAGTACGCCCGCGTCATCGCGAACGAGGAAAAGTTCCCTTGGACTGCGTACGTCGGTGTGCTTGGTCTTCCAGGTGCGCCCGTCTTCCTTGCGTCGCCCAATCACAGACATGTGACGGAAAACACTGTTCAGGTCTTACAGCATACTGCGCGTGGAAGGAATACGCCCATGCTAAGAAGGGCGAAACTGCGTTCATTACCACCGCAGCTGGTACGCTTCCTTTTCTCTCATGTCAGCTTTGCTACATGGTCAATGTTGACCGCATACATAGGACCTGTCGGCTCGTTCGTCGTCCAACTCGCCAAAGCGGACGGATTGAAGGTCATTGCTTCTGCAGGCTCCGATGAGAAAGTTGAATGGGTGAAGAGCCTCGGCGCAGACGTTGTGTTCAACTACAAGACAACCAAGACTGCAGAGGTGTTGGAGAAGGAAGGCCCCGTCGACGTTTATTGGGACAACGTTGGCGGTGAGACGCTCGATGCTGCTCTCAACAATGCCGCGATGCATGCTCGTTTCATCGTACGTGCTAGATTTTACTGGCTCTCGCTACTCTCCCTTCTGATTTCAACCTTCTATATCGTCCTCATGCTGATTAGGAATGTGGCATGATCTCCGGCTACAACGTCGATGCACCACCCCTCCGCAATGCCGAGAACATCGTCGCTCGCCAGATCACCATTATAGGCTTCCTTGTTAGTTCTATTGCGGACAAGTACTTTGCCGATTTCTACACCGAGGTCCCGGAGTTGATCAAGAGCGGAACGATCAAGTACACCGAGGAGAGGTTCATTGGTCTGGAGAAGGCGGGGCATGCTATAGAGGCAGTTCAGAGGGGCACGAACAAGGCGAAGGCTGTTGTGGTCGTTGCTGACGAGTGAGTAGTGAACAGCGGGACCGGGACTGGTGTTGAAGGAAGGCATTTTGGAGAGAAGCCCGTGAAATGTGGGCGTAGGAGTATGCCAAGGTTCTCGATAACATGGGCATAATTATGCTTACTATGCCTTGAATACGATGCTTTCTCTCTATCTTATAAACGTCGAAGGGAGAAGCCGCTGTGTAGGAGCGTTGGCGAAAGAGAGGCCCTGAAGCATACGTACCGATTCGATGGCCATGGTCCACCCAGGCGGGTTTCCTGGACTTGTGTGACATTCGCAAAGGGCGCGCGAGCTTTGGATGGGTTTACCGCTGGCATGCATACAGCAAGGAGGCTGCAAGAAAGTGACGTCACGTCGTGCTTGAGAGGAGAGACCATGAGCGTCTGATGCTCTATCACCGTAACCACCACCTCATCGCAATCCTCTAATTCAGCTGTGCCATCCCAATCACTATGGCGTGGCATCCATGGCTCGGCATTCACCACATTCACAGGAAGACCAAGCGCTACTGTAGTCGATTGCCAGCGAACTGTCCAATAACTTGAAGCTCGCCACCAAAACGCTCCGAGTCGATACCGTGGGCATGTTTCGCAGCATCTCATATGTAGCACGTGCTCGTCACGGACGCCTCCGACGCGGTAGCTGGTATGTTTGCCAACTATGCACTGCTCACGATCTCATCGATGTGCTCAGCTGTCATGCATCTCGACTGAGAGAATGAACGGAGATGTAAGTATCGGGTTGTTTTGGTAAGTTGTTCGTACATTGCGACGCCTACTTCCTCTTCAGACATTCTCCGCCTTCGTTATAGCAGTTCTGACGCTGCTTCTAGATGCCATGAGCCGTGAATGCGTGAGCTTCGGTTAGGATGCTGGCGAAGATATCGCACCGTTTGGAGGAGAAGGGGTCGTTGAGGAGATCAAACGTGCGTGAAAATTTGATGTTGTAACCTTCCTCAATGCTCACCTTCTCTCCAGAGCCTGGGAGGAGTCTCTCTCTCTTGACCCAGTAATCCGCCGACGCCTACATCATCCATTCGCTCCGTTCGTTCCCACTCGCGATCGTTTCACCCCCATCGTCTTTAAAGTCTCGCGAATACTTCCTTTTCGATGTTTGAGGCGACAAAACCATAACCAACCACGCCGATCCCCTTCAACCCATCTGTATGATACTGTCCTC
The DNA here is from genome assembly GCA_037042295.1 of Irpex sp. Y119-03. Classification (NCBI taxonomy): domain Eukaryota; kingdom Fungi; phylum Basidiomycota; class Agaricomycetes; order Polyporales; family Irpicaceae; genus Irpex; species Irpex sp. Y119-03. The sequence goes on along the minus strand of JAXQKB010000065.1, from coordinate 111,830 downwards.
TCCATCGACGCCTTGGTTCTCCCTCTACGCGGCATCATCAGCCTCTTCCCTAGCACCCACCGACCAATCAACCGGCTCCTTGTCATGCATTATGTCCTCGTCCCCGCCATTTATACCCCACCATCCATCACACCAGGCTTCTTCCATCCCTACGAGCCATTTGGGAGTCGTTCCCTAGGCTATCTTTTGTCGTTCTGGGAACATTACGTGGAGTTAAGGGCATGGACGAACTGCGATGTGCGTTGAAGCTTATTACACACGTCTGGTGAGTAGTTCATGTGTCCGGCTGCCATGTATGTCTCTGACTTGGCCGCCTGCTCCTTGTCTCATTCCGTAGCGATTCCCTGGACATGGACTATTCCGCATGCCGAGGCATCCAATTCTGCCTCTGTTTAGATAGGAACAAGCCCTTGTGGATGGAACACAATGTCGCAAACAACTCTCACGCCTACGCATCCCCTTGGAACTGCCTTCCTTCGATCCACGTCTCAGCACCCTGTCTCATGACAAGCTGTACAATTCCCCCCTCCCGCCGCCGCCGACTCGACGCGTACTATGTCAAAATGTCAGCTTCAGCTCCCGCAAAGGTGGTCGTTACGAAACAGTCATGTCACTCGAGCCTTGGAAGTCGACACTCCTGCTTGTATGTGGTACGCGATACGCACGTCTCTCTGGAAGGATCCGTTATGCAAGACACTCTTGCATCTGCGCGCAGGATCCTCTAAATCACTGTGTTATCGATAGGCCCGTTCGATCACGTCGGTCGTGTGCAGGAAAACTAGCTTCGCGTGGGATATTGCTTGACGTGGCTTCTGAATGCACGAAGCCGTTGTCATCGATGAGAGGGGATGGGGCAGTGAGTAGTATGTCAACTCTCGAATATCGTCTTCCCGCTAACCTTAATTGTGCCAGGAAGCTACGTCGATCTGTATGAACCCGGGGCTGGTTACTTCACCTCCCTCGAATCGCCTACGCAGAGGTTGCTTAGATGGCCACGCCGTCTTTGCCCGCTGTGTTCTGCAGGTGCCCGTGCATGGCGTATTCCTTACGCTCGGTGCATCATGCGCACTACAGTCCTCGTTGCGATCGCTCAGTGGTGTACACAGGCGTTGTTCGAGATTGGACTTGGTTCTCGTGGTGGATCCGTGAGTCTGATTAGCCGCATACCTGACTCACGCTCACATTTGTATGAGTAGGGACAACTCTGCTATTCTCGCTCTATCTATCAAGCTAGCACGGGCGATACGAAATACCAAACAACCCTTCGACGGGCCATCGACAACGTCTTGCGAAGCGATATGTTTCAGGACGACTTCTTCTCCAAGGCTTCAAGTACTAATTCTCATGTTGTTCTGCTTTGCGCCCACATAGTACCTCGACGGACGGACGTCTGGGACTAGTTCATACGCTAACATCGAAGCTGCTCGGTTTCATTTCGCGCTACTTTCCCGCACTGCGTCGTACCGTCCCTCGTTCGACATCTGCTCTTGTCTCACCGCCACCTCCCCCGTAAGGCGCATCATCACCCAGGGCCGTTCTCTGCGCTCAATTACGCACGATTGGGCTATATCTCTTGTTAACCACCGTATTCTGGAACTCTGCTCCTTTAACTTCATATGAAGAACACGTTGCACGGATCCCGAGGATCTTCGCTCAAGACAGGAACCTACGACCATCTGCAAGTCAGAATACTCTGCGTCTGGGAGGACCGTGTGGCTCAACTTTTCAAATGTACGGACGTAAGCGCACATACTTATTTATGGCAAAGCACAAGCTACGAACTCACGGTCCAAGACTACCTCCGACTTATCGCTCGGCGTTCCCTTGAGCCCTCACGAAGCTGAGTTACTCTGGCAGTCCGATATTGTGGTCGATTACTGTTGTTCGGGGATGCTTCTTGTATCGAACAATGCTGGTCTTTTCTCGTTGTACGTCGAACTCGAACAGGCACTTGCCCAATGTACCTATTTCTATGTGTGCTGTGGGACAGTGATTGCGTGGCGACTTTCGCAAATGGATTCTGAGCTGATGAGCAGCTCACGTACTTGATTTACGAGACTCCACGGTCCTCCTGAGGCTGCACGACGGACCGATGCGGGTAGCGGGAGGACTGTGAGACGATCATAAGCGCCGAAACATGGAAATGACAGGCATGCGGTGTAGGTGTGGCAGGTCGTCTCCCACCGTCTCTTCAACCGCAACCACCACCATCCCCAGCTCGACGAGCTACCCATCGCCCTCGCCAGCAAGCCTTACCTATTGATTAATCCGTCGCGCGCCATCGTTTTCACCTCGAGAGTTCGTGCCGTCGTCTATCTTTGTACGACCTCGAGCGATTGTTAGCGCTGATCGTCTGGTGAGTCCCCTCGAGTGTCAGTCAACGCGCGGTAACTTGCTGACACTTTCTGCAGTCCCCCTTGCCAGCGCGAACTGCGCTATTCCTTCCCCTGGAGCAGAGTCCGTAGGAGTTGAGTTCCCGTCCCCGCCTGAGCCGAAGGTTGCGTTCCTCGCTGTAGAGCCGACAGAGCGGTGTGTTCGTTCGTGGATTAGAGCCGACGCCGTGGACCTTGGACGTAGAGCCGATACCAGGAGTCTCCTCCTTTGTGCCGATACGTGGATTCTGTTGCCAGAGCCGACTTTGCACACTGAGCCGAGTGTGTATTTTGAGCCGACTTGCACCTGAGCCGAGTGTGCACCTGGTGAGCCGACTACGTGCTGCTGAGCCGACCTTGCACGTGAGCCGACCGTGCACTTCTGAGCCGACGTTGTTCCTGCGAGTCGAGTATGCCCTCAGGTCAGATCCCTCCCGGCGAGGATGGGGTGACCGAGGTGAAGGTTACCTCGTACCCCGGGCAGTCCACCGGATGGGCTGCCATGTCCAAGGATGTCCGTGAATTTGATGAAGAAAAGGTCCAAAGCTGCAAGGATGACGTGGATACCCTCCTGGTCTTTGTGAGTACACCTCCGCCTCTTGCTGCATTCTTCTCGTTGACCTCTTGTGCCTCCAGGCTGGTCTGTTCTCTGCGGTTCTCTCCGCTTTCCTGGTCGCTGCATATCCCAACCTCCAACCCTCCCCCACTGCCATGATGGCATATCAGCTTGAGCGCATTGGTAACCAAACCATGAGCTACAACTTCACTGATGGGAAACTTGTTGCCACAACCATTTCCCCTCCCATGCCTCCTCCCTTCCAAGCCTCACCTGAGGACATCAGAGTGAATGTCCTCTGGTTCTCCAGCCTCATCCTCAGCCTTATGACTGCCTCCTTTGGGATGTTGGTGAAGCAGTGGCTGCGGGAGTTCCTTGCTGTCAATGTGCCCTCCCCGCAGGCTCGTCTCCGTATCCGCCACTTCCGTGAGCCTCAGCTCCGGGCATGGAAGGTTTATGAGATTGTGGCATGCCTTCCCCTCCTACTCCAGCTCTCTCTTGGCCTATTCTTTGTTGGCCTCTGCTACTTCACTTCCTCTGTGCATGAGAGTGTGGGGCATACCACTCTCCCACTTGTGGTTGGCTGGGCCATGTTCTTCTTTGGAGCTACTGCTCTTCCCATATTCCTTCCCGGCTGCCCATACCGTACCACTATTCTCAAGACTGGCATAGCACTTCTTCATCATAAACTATCTTCCCTTGCTGGACACCTTCAGCCTATAGAAGTGCCCACTGTAGGTGGTGAGAATGAGACTAATGAGTCAGATATCCCAACCCATGTCTCTCCAAGCAAGCCTTTCTTCACTGTATACTGGCATAGGCTCTGCCAAGCCGCCCACACACTAGTGAAGTTGTCTCTATCAGCAATATGTGTGACATGGAAAACTTTCTGCCAGAATGTTGGTAAAGCTGTCATGGTTATACTTGTCATCAGCTTTTCTCAGTGCTACCAGTGCCAAGTGTGGTGGGCTATGATGTCCTCTTTCTGTGTCAAGCTATGGCAAATATTGAGGATCATAGCCTGCTCCTGCTTCTCCTCTAAGCTATGGTATGCCCGCTTTGCAAAGCTGTACAACAGTACCCTGGAAAGATTGCAGAAGCTTCCAAGTGAAGAGCAGATAGTCAAGGCAGTCTCATCTGATGTTGAGATTCTCAAATCGGTTGATGCCATCCAGGCCAATGATGATATGCTTGAGACAACATTCCGAGAGGCCCTGCAGTACATCCATCCCAAACCTCTCTACAAGGATATAGTCACATTCATCATTGAAGTCCTTTCCCACAGACTGCCAGCTGTTCCTGCAGCTGAGCGTGTTTTGCCTGAGTGGCCGTTTGATGGCTTTGCTCCTCTAGGCTCTTTGAGGCCTCAGGCACGGGCTGCTGTGTCCAACATCATTATTGACCATATCAGTGGAACTCCATACTACTTTGACAGACTTGAGTTTACTTTTCAAGCTCCACAAGGCCAAAGTGCATTCACTTCAATATATGGGCTGACACTCTTGCTTTCCATCTTCACTCTTAGTGACAAGCCTATACTTTCGCCAGCAGCTCTATCCAATATCCAAGACTACTCTGATAAACAATTGTATCGCCGCATGATTGAGGATGTTCTGTTGCTCACAACTTCCAAGGGCAAGAAAGATATTTGGGAAAATGGAAGCAAACTGCTCACTGCTTTGACTAGAATCTGGGAGCTTGCAAAGCCTAAGCGAGTTTTGCAAGATGGAGTTGAATTCTTTGAAGCCATTCAATTAGAGCTTGCTAAGCTGCAGCAAACACCTAATGGAAACTTTGGTTGGAACTGGTGGATCTGGCCTAAAGATGCACCACAAGAGTTTCAAACTGCTTGTATGAAATATCTATGCACAGTGGTCACAGTTGCACATGAACAACTCAATTTTCAAAACCAGAACTCACAAGAGAGGCTGAGAAATATTCTCGCCTGCAGTTCGCGTTTGATTAGAACTCATACTTCAACACATCGATATCGAGCTCAGCAAAGTTTCCAGCAGCTGATTGCCTTTGCTATGCAGAACAAACTGTTTTCCAATATGGTGATCACTTGTTGGATGTCTTCAGACAATGCTTGGGAAGGGGAATATGATCAGGAAATGATACAATGTGTAGTCAGATATTCTTATAACCTTTCCCGTAAGTTTTTGTGAGATTGCTAGTTGATTTTGCTGATTTTTATCTGTACCTCACAGAACCACTGGTCTTTCAGAACTTAGAAGCTCTATCCACAACCATCATAGAACAGCTCTCAAAATGTTCACAAGATTTAACTCAATCTCTTAAACTCTGTTACCACATAATCTATCTCCTGCTTCTTCTTCGAGCAAATACAGCAGGAGTAGAGAAGTGCAGGGAGCTATTTGTTCCTATTATATCTCAAATTCAGTCTCAATCTTTTGCTGAACCAACGGAACAGAACAGAGGAGGAACTCATAACAAGACATCATCCCAGGAATATGATGAAAAAGCTGGTAGTGCTTCAGAGCTGGCCAAAGCTTGTCTTAATCTCATGGCCTATGAACGAGAATGGGGAGATTATCTGTATGCATATTGGAAAGGATATTTTCATGCAGGCAGCTCTATCTTCCCTGATGACCTTGTGGAAACTCTTGGCAAGCTTATTGTCAGACAAGATGATGATAGATTGTATCGTCTCCGAGAACTAGAGGAAAGAAGACAAGAAGACGAGAGTGCAGAGGCCTCTGAAGTTGGGCTCCAATCTAAACATAATGAGAAAGCTATCTCAGGAAGGCTTGGCACTGGAGTTGACAGCACTGATCCGGTGAGCTCTTCAGATAACAAGACTATAGAGATTGGCACCACTAGAGAGGAATTGGTTGGCTTGGCAGTTGGAGATGGTGGGAGTGTGGGACTTGAAGAGATTACAGAAACAAAGGTACAACTTGTGCTTATTTGTCTCTTAACATTACTGAACTGACTCATTCTTCATTGGACACCCAGGCAGCCATGACAGAGGCAGAAACACTTCCCACTCAGACCAATAACGGAGCTGCACCAAGCATCAGCAGTACTCATGATGCACTGGCCAGTGTACCTGCTGACACTCAGGATGGGATCTCAGATGTACATGATGAATCCTGTGTGACTATACCACTTGCACATTCTAATATCTTCTACAGGCCCCTGATGCAGAGACAAACAAGCTTGATGCCTCTGCAAGTGATGTACCTGCAACATCGGGTCATGTGGTGCCTCATGACAACACACAAACAGGAGAGCGTTCAGGACCTGGTCAAGGGTAAGTCACTCACCATGACAAATATCTTTCATGACCAATCTGAGACTGACTTGAACTTGTAGACCTACTGCCAAGAATGGGGCGAGCAGTGCTCTCACAGATGAGGAGGATGAGGAACAGGCAGTGGTGTCGGCAGCAGAGTCTGTGGAATAGAGGTTATGAGTGTCAAGACCCATGTTCTGGAAGTGTTCTGAAAGGCAGACTGCTTTGGTTATCTGATCTGATTCCATATTCTGTTTTACCTTTGTATTTGTATGTGATTGGTTTGGATAAGTGGCTCGGATTATTTATGGAGATTTTCATGCATTCATTGACTGAGCTATGTAGATTACATGTCTATCAGCTGACACCTACACATGTGTTAGCTGCGGTTGAAGTGAGACGTGCGAGATACTTTATCCAGTCTGAGTCGACATGTGTACGCGCCGCGCGAGCCTTTCAACCAGCTCCCAACAGCTTAATTGTCTTGCTCTATCAAAGGCACTTGCTTGCATCGGCTCAAGCCTTGTCATACCCATCCTAGAATCTACACAGCGGTGGCATATAGGGATCGTGAGCGAGTTGCGGTCACTCTGCGGAACACAACGGTGGAGGAAGCAAGACCACCGAGACGTGTTGGCGCGTTCGATGCATGGGAGTCTCGCCATGACGCGGCGAACTCGTGAGAGCTGTGAGGTTGTGAGTATCTCGGTTGAGATCATTGGAACCTGAAAGTCCGCCACGAGATGTTGTCTATGTCATGAGCGACGTCGAATTTGCGATGCGCGTCACGATCAGTCGAATAGGCCGCTCTACGAAGACGAAAGTCGGTCGGCATGAGTATGCGCGTTCACTGGAAGCGTTGGGGGTATGGACGACGTACCAAGATATCTCGCGTAATTCATGTAGGGAATGCTCCGTCGCGGAGGCATGCCGTGCGACCAGGCTTCGACGTTCGAGAATAACCGAAGCTCGATAAGGCCAGTCTCTCTCTCTGCGACACCCACACGAGCTGCAACGACCGAGTCCACAATGTATAAGCTCGCTCCCGCGGTAGACGTTTTGGTCGAGGATTCGCGGTGAGGACGGACGAGCGACGTGTTTTCGAAGTGGTGTGACGCTTCGACGCTAGATGCTTGGACTACAATGTAACGCGTTGAACACTTGGCAGTGTCGACGACGAGACTCGTGAGGCACAGGAATCGATGGGGTCTGAGTGAACGAGACAGTACACGTGTTCTGCATGAAGATTCCCGGGATGCGAAGGTTGCTGATGAGAGACAGGCAACAAAGTCAGTGTCGACGTCAAGCGCAATGGAAGGCAATGGACGCACGATGTTTCTCCATGTTATCCATGTTACAAAGCCCCAGAACCCAGAATCTGACATGTGTTGTCAACCATACCGCATACGCCCCCACGTCGTGTATTTCTTACTCATTCGTGTTGAGAGGAGAAGAGAACAAGGCCAAGCCAGAATGAGAAAAAAGTAACGAGCAGGGGTGGTCGAGAGTACGGAGAGACGAACAGCTGTAGAGCTTTCACGGCTTGCCTCATAAATGCATCAACCACGACTACGCACGCGTTCCGTATACGTGCGGTCGCCTCTCACAACCATAGCCCAGCTGCGCGTAACGATCCTATGTCGATATCAGTGCTCGAGTCGAATTTAGGTCTGATGAATGAGATGGACATACGATCCCGTTAGTCAGCTCGTGTACGTCGAGAACGCTCTCCGACCTCGCTCATGCATCCCCGTTCGATTGAATCGGTCCATAGCAGACACCAGAATGAAGCTCGCAGGAGAGGGTAGAGAGCGAAAGTGGTCGATGGTGGTAAGCAAAGGAACGCGTCGATCGAGGTGATGATGCAAGTGAACGCTCGGTCCGGACGCCGACGTGCTCTCTCATCGACCATCACCACGGCTTCATCGACTGCGACCCACGTCTGTGGAAACGAGAAGACTGCCATGCACTTGGGTGATGGTCATTGGCGTGTAAGTAGCATGGCCACCGACGTGTCTCCTATAGACTGACCGTTTCGCATTCCAAGCAGCAGTTCAATCCGTCGCACGACCTCGACTCTAAGGTCGTAGCCAACCCGCTGCATAGCTCGATGATCCTGGACACCTACAGTCCGTGTTATCAATCCTATACGGATAATCTCCCGGTACCAGTGTAGCTAGCGTGGGCGAGAATCAAAGGTTACGCGTTGACGGGTAGGCATACTCGTGAATGCCGTAGACTGATGAGTCTTTCAGTTCCGTTTGCAAGACGCAGCTAAACATCCTATTCTGTACAAGATACATGTTCGTGCGACAGATAATGTAGGGTCTAGGCAGCGTCGAAGCCTTCGCTTGGTACGTACCTCACTCTCTGCAGCGTGTCTGACGCCTCATGATTCCTATGCTCAGCCTCTCCACCACTATCACAATTTCACGGTCAACACAGCAAGTACCATCAGAGCCACGAGATATTCATTCCATCACCGACCAACCCCTCGTAATCGCAGTTTCGACACACTCAGCCCCATCCCCGACCAGCTCTCTCATACGATAGCTCAATAAGCTCGATAGGCGGACTATGCGACCAAGCATGATCAGCGTCTTACCGCTGTCCGGTAGCATGGCTCGAGCCCCAAGTTGTTCAAGATATTCGACGAAAACCACGTCTGCCTTCACGGTTTGGTGTGGTTGACGCGAAGTCGACGGTACGAGGCAACGTAGATGACCTCGTCAGTGTGCCTCGCTCTATCGGAGACCTTATCACTCACGCTCGCTCCTCTGCAAAGTGTCGATATGCTGTCCGCCTCGTCCTTGAGATATGGCACAGTAGCCATCTCTATTGTGGCATACCAGTCCCCACATCGATCCCTGTCTTTCTCCTTCGAAGCCATCGCCTCACCGTTCCCGCACACATCGACAGGCCACCATCAACGCTGCGTACCAAACGTCCCCCACATTCACGGCAACATCCCCTCATCGCTCATTAAGCACACCACACATTTCCATCCTACTCGATATAGAAGCCCTGAGAGGTCGCTCCGCTTCTCCTTCCTCACTCGTGATCCATCGATATGGACCGACGAGGCGGTTTCATTCATCTCAACGCTCGGCCAAGGCCGCGCTGGTCTCTGCGGGAGCGGTGGTCATAACGCAAGATGTGCGCATTTGCAGTGCGGGGCGCATGACGCAAGGGTTTCCCACGCGTTCCTGGTGAGTCAACTGGGTCTGCTCGTTCTACTCGATTGCTGACACGACGTAGCAGCTGCTTCCTTGTCTTGTAAGTGTTAGACGAGGACTGTTAACTGTCAACAGAAGACCATACGGCCTTTTTCTCGTTCGACCACTGCAGCGGAACGAGATGACGAGCTCGTCGTCGATTTGGTGTCCTTGTTCGTTCTATACTCGTACGGCCTGGACCATATGACGTCTAGCTCATGCTCGGGCTCTTCGAGTCTCCATTCACGCCGCATGTACTCTACGACCTTTCTCAGTCGCATGAGGGTGGTACGAGGCGCTTGGACCCGACGGACTATCGTTCTTGGGTAGTAGAAGAGTACTGTTGTGTATGCAGTGGAATCGACGCGTGTTGCATTGTCGATGCGTGTGTGTGCAGGTGCGTTCATGGGGACATCGCTCGTGGAAAATAGCACTGAACCTTTGTTTACTTTCTAGGCAGGACAGTCTTTGCGCATTTCAGGGTTCACGCAAGCGCACTTGAGCATGGAGTCATGGTCCCCGCCTTCGCAAACCTATCGTCAAGCCTGAGTCCCGCTCCCAAGATGTTCTTTGCTCTCCAAGCTTCGACTATGTAATCCCCGTCGCATCTAGTCAAGACTCATCGTACGCCCACTATGCTCGCCGTGTCGAAAGCCTAGGAAGGGGCGCACGGTCCGATGGGAGCGTTTTCTCTAGACAGCAGAGGGTACTTGGTTTCGTACGCGCGAGATCCGCGCATCTCATCCCGTGAGTACGACGTTAGCTCTGAAATCGGTGTAGTCCGCTCACGCTCACGCGTAGCAAGCCAATATCTAGCTTTGGTTTTGTACACAACTGACTCGTGTCTGCAACCCTGTGAGTATTATGTCAGCTCTCGAACAGGCGTAGTTTGCTCACACGTAGTTCACCGGTGTAACAAGCCGATATCAAGCTTACCGTATGGGTGAACATCGCTTTGCTTATGAGAACGATATATACGCTGGCCATCATCTTAGGATACCCCACACTCAAGGGACGTACAAACTGTGCTCGCCGTCAAGCGATATCTACCACGTGTTATCCCTGGGTCTCGGTCCGTCAAGCTACTGAGCCCTCCTCAATGCGGGACCGCGAATGGGGAGGACCGTGCGTAGTCGAACGCAATACACAGACGACGTTTTGAATCCCTGTGCCTAACCATAGAGAATCGAATTCGATGCAATGGTTCCTGAAACTCGCACGACGACAGCATACCTTGCAGCACTGCCCTTGGAGTATCGACGCCGACTCGGAGACGCGAGATTACGACCGTGATGTCACCGCAGCTTTCTCCAGCCAGTTTGAGCGCTTTCTGCTCGACCGCCATAGCCCACCAGTGTCCTCTCGTCCCTGCTACTATCGTCCTTGATGCTCGTCTCACGGTCTTAAGTATTCGCCGATAGCATGTCGTTCTCCTAGAGCTAGCTGGTCTGATGGATTCTGATTGTGTCACTGGATGCCTATGGACGAACGTTGAACGCCTGTTCGTACATCGCAGATGCCAATGCCTCCTTATTGCTACTCTATCCCATCGCCTTCGCTCTTTGACTCTTCGCATGAACACGGAGCACCTACGGCCAGCCTCAGATCATGAACTTCATGCTGCCCATCGACCTGTGAGTTGGCTCCTCTATCTAATATCCTCTCAGGCTTCTATCCACCGACTTGCTCACCTTGTGGCTGCTAGTGCGGTCTCTTGCACCTCCAACAGTTCACGAAACGCGGTTCTTGGGACTTGCGAAGACCTCTGCTCACGCATGCTTGGTGAAGAGCGGAACTTTGGAGATTGGCGGGACATACGTGGGTAAAGAATCATATCATTCATCGCTTCGTGCTCACTGTGGTCCCGACTTCCCACAGGACGCACTTGACTACTCATAGAGTCTCATCCACTCTCAGCCATACCTCCATCGAATTCACACGTTTCGCGGCTCATACTGCCTCTCATCCACGACGAGACTCATATGACGCCTTCGAACCTTCTGTCGTCATCACTCGCAGAGTCATCACAAACGATCGTGTCACACGTCCATTGCCACCTCGTCTTAGCACGGAGACTCGCATCGCACATTACGCTCTGTTGGTGGTCATGCAAGAGACGTCCTCGCACATCCTTCCATTCTTCGCGGGTGGAAGGTGCTGCCTTGAAGCGCAGAGCCTCCCCATATCGACACTCGCGACAACGTTTCGAAGATACCCGGCGCGGTCTACCGGTTCACGGAGCTTGCGCATGCAGCATAGTCACGAGATTTCAACGGAGGCTACGGGTAGTGGTCAGGAGAGTGGGTCTACTAGGTGAGCCTTCCTCTACCTCTCACGCCATACACCTATCTCACTCGCACCCCGCCAACTCCTCCCATATGAAGCTTCCCTATAATGACTCAGCGTACCAACTCACCGAAAGCCTTGTCAAATACTCTTCCCGAACCTCCACTCGCTTTAATGACGTGGGCATGGCAGTCGACGATCTATTGCCCTTCTGTCAGCCCGTAATTGCACGGAATCATTGTCAATCGGCTACCGGATTCGCAATATCTCCTCTAACTACGGATGAACTGGGTCGACAACGGGATCGCTTGATCGCTGCTATCTGAGACCTAATGGACCGATCAGGGAGCATTGACAGGGATGGGATATCAGAGCGTTGATATACTGATCCCGGTGAGTCCAGCCGTATAACAATTCTCCGTCTATATGCTCGTAATATTAGCTCCCACTCGACAACCTCGGAACGTAATGGAGGGGACGCCCCTACGTGTTTACAAAACGATGGCGACACAACAGGTTGGACTGTCACACGAAATCTACGACGCCCAAGCCATATGACGGTCGATTCTTTGGTATCACTCTCTACGGGTTGCTCTAGGGTGCTCTTGGATGGCCTCAAATTTCAAGTCTCTCCGTTCTTGAGCTATGTATGGTTCTCGAAGGGTCATCGTATCCCATCTCCCTCTTCTACGACCATCGATGAACAGAACGTCGGCTCCCCTTGCACATTTCAAGTTGTTGGGCTCTTCCGACCACCACAACGTCTGAAGTTTTCCCAGAACTTCTCTTACCCAGTATTATGCTCGCAACCTCTGGCGTATCACTGTGGTGTCTCTTCGGTGGACCTAGCGACTCCTCGCAGCGCGTACACCTTCATAAGTTAGCTCAGTATACCCATGCGATCCCAGCCTCGTCACCCTGCGACCTCTCTTCGAACTGCGCACCCAGTGACAGGATTCTCCATACCGCAAGTCACTACATCAGATAGACAGTATTAGTGGCTAGCTTTTGGGACTCGCGTCATTCGTCTGACTCAGTTGCATGATTTTGGTTCTCTCCGTGCGCAGACGGATCGAGGTCATCCATGTCAAGCGAAGTATTATTGTATACACGAAGGCTGCATACGGCCGGTGCCCTGTGGTCCTCGAGTGTTCTCACCGGTCTCGTCCAGTCACGCACGCGTGATTCAAAAGGCGAGTCTAATGTACTACGGATTGCCGCCATGTAGTCACTATATGTTATAGGTACTAGAGTATTTTTGGCCGTGAATACTCTTGAAGCTCGAGGCTCAACTCACCGATAAAACGAAGGACGTTCAGGCATTGCGTGAAACCGTACTGGCAACTAGTACTACACGCGAGAACGTGACGTCATGTCAGAGATCATGCCCATGAGCGCCCGATATCGATGCTCTATCACCGCAACCACCACCGTGACTCGACACTTACCTTCAACGATGCTTATACGCCGGACGGTCAACCACCCTCACTGCCAACGAATTCTTCACCATCCTACGACTCGGCCTTCATAACGCCTCTTAAGGAAGCACACGGCGAAGTACTGCAGATGCGCTGCGCTAGTCATGGGAGTCTGTGACGCGGTACGTGGTCCGCTTATTAGCTGGAGTCCGTCTCACGATCTAATCGATGTGTTCAGCAGCTGCACACTCCTCGATTCGGAGGACGAGATGGTATCACACGCAGTTATACTTCCGGTACGTCATTCATACAGCACCTGTTGCGACTCCTTCTCGAGATTTTCTTCGCACCATCGCAAATTCAGTTCTGACAATATTCTTAGATGCCATGGTTGTGAACGCGTGAGCTCCGGGTAGGACGCTGGCGAAGATCTTGCATTGTTTGGGAGAGGAGATGGAGTCGTCGAGTGCACCGAACGTACGTAGCGTTTTAACGTTGTCAACTTACTAGATGCTCACTGTCTCTCCAGGGCCCAGGAGAAGCGTCCTCTCTCTGCTACGCTGTGGTCTGCCAAGACATACATCAGCCTCTTGTTCTGTTTGATCCCACTCGCAATCGTCCTACGCCCATCGTCCTCGAACTTTCGCGACTTCGAATTTTGCCCTCGCCACGCATGAGGCGACGAATCGTCATCAGCCACGCCGATCGCTTCTAGTGCCCTCCTCAGGCTTTCTCCACCCCTCGACTCATCCTCTACGCGATCTCATCAGCCTCATCGCGAACACCCACTGACCACTTAGAACCAGTACTCCTTCACATACGGCGTCCATATATCCTCGTCGCCGCCATCTATACCCCATCGTCTATCGTGCAAGCCTCTTCGAGCCCGACCAGCCGTTTGGGAGTCGCTCTAGGTCTAGTGTATCTCACGTCCTGCGAGGAGTTTGTCTTTGGGTGGAGTAGGAGCACTGGGGATACGAATTGTGGGGATTATCAGATATGTCTGGTTAGTCGTGCATGTGTCTGGCTGCCGTGTATGTCTCTGACTTGGCCGCCAGTCCTCCTGCCCATTCCCGTAGCGGTTCCCATGTTATGGCATACCCCGAAGCGACGTATACAAGTCGTTCTTTATTCGTAAAGGAAGAGCGTCCTGGGCTCTGAGGGTCACCATACTCTTCCAAGGCCGCACAACTCCGAACTCTATGATCCTGTGCATCCCTTTTGTAACCTCTTCTTCGATTTCCGTCTTCCTACATCCTGCTCGCCCTGACCTACGACAAGCTGTACCTCTCCTCTCATCACCGTCAAGCCGTCGTGCGCATTTACAGCGCAGTGTCAGTCCTCGAAAACGTGGTCGTCACGAACCGCCCGCGTCCCTCGAGCCTTGGAAGTCGACGCGGATGTATTCTGCTTATCTGTGATACACGATACGCACGTTCCTCGGGAAGAGCCCCTTATCTTCGCGCAGACTCATGTGGATCGGGGTGTCAGTTACATCACGCTGGTCGTGTTGCAGCAGGACGACTAGTTTCAACGCGTGGGCTGTCGGTATACGTTTCGCGACGTCTGAATGCGCGAGCAGAGGGCATCGATGAGAGGGATGGGCAAGGGCTTTGGTATCTCAGGTGAGCAGTACCTCTCGAATCTCTTCTTCCCGCTAATGTTCCTCATGCCAGAAAGCTTCAACGATATCTGTGACGGCGGGACGAGCTGCTGGACCTCCTACACGGCCCACGCAGCGATCGCCTGCACGCAATGTCGTCTTTACTGGTGTCCGCCGTAGGTTGGGAGCGTCGGATTCCTTACGATCGATGGCTGATGCACACCGCAGTCATCGTTGCCATCGCTCAGTGGTTTTTCAGGCAGCTGCTAGTATCTGACTACGTCTACTTAGTGACATCGACGATGTATATCGCTGGCCTTGGGTATTTCTCGGAGACTGGACCCAGTAAGTGAGTTTGATTCGTCACAGGTATGATGTTGTTGCTCACGTTCGTGATCTTCCTAAGCAGGGGCGTTCCCACCTTACCAACCCGACAGCATCAGAGGAGAACCACTACGTTCGCGACGCATACAGCCTCTGATCAAGCCTCGACGATCCTTCTTGTGACCTGTTCTCATGAGGAACCCACTGCGAGTCCCAGTACTCATCCGACAACGCTTTGCGTTGAGCTTCGACCCACGATCAAACGGTGTTGGGCAGCCTCGACTTCTCCGACGCGCGATGTTATGCGTACTGTGCCGTAGTGCGGCCTGGTCATAAAGTCTATCGTCGTCTGGTACCAAATTTTGCATACAGTCACGCGTGATATGTCCATACGTCTTGTCTCTCCTCGTGGCTTGGCCTTTTGGATCTACGGGAAGAATACGTTCCAAGGAATCCGATATAGGCCCTGAAATCTCTCCCGGGAAGTGACGCAGGCACATAGAGCTCGGACCCTCAGCGTTTCGAGTGGGACGGCTTGGCTCAGGCTCTTTGATTTACGAACGCCAACACGACACGTATCGAACGCAATACAAGGGTTCACACATGACTCGAGTATTCACGATGTCGTGGATCGCTTGTGCCTCTGACTCACTCGCTATCTGCGTTGAGTCCTCCCGATGCTGTGTTATTTGTGCAATTCGATATTTCTACTTTATCAACTGCTTGTCTCAGGAACAGTGTCAATGAATACGAGGGTCTTCCAGACTTCGGTCATCGAACGACGTTAATCTTCTGGTGTTATGTTGCATGATACTGCAGAGTTTGAGCTCGAATCCGCAACAGTACTACGGCCTGCTTGATAGTCAACCTGATTATTTGCCTACTGTCAGACCATATACAACCTCTATCGCATATCCAGCCCGCCGCACAGTTCTTCAATGAGGCAGCGGGCCGATGTGGGCTGACCATAAGCGCCGAAACTCGGAAATGACAGGCATGCGGCGTAGGTGCGTCTCTCACCGTCTCTTCAACCGCAACCACCACCATCCCCAGCTCGACGAGCTACCCATTGCCCTCGCCAGCAAGCCTTACACATTGATCAACCTGTCGCGCGCCATCGTTTTCACCTAGAGAATTCGTCACCCGCCGTGCCGTCGTCTATCTTTGTACGACCTCGAGTGATTGTTAGCGCTGACCGTCTGGTGAATGCCCTCGAATGTTAGTGGACGTGCAATGACTTGCTGACACTTTCTGCAGTCCCCCTCGCCAGCGTGAACTGCGCTATTCCTTTCCCTGGAGCAGAGTCCGTAGGGGTTGAGTTCCCATCCCCGCCTGAGCCGAAGGTTGCGCTGTAGAGCCGACAGAGCGGCGTGTTCATTCGTGGATTAGAGCCGACGCCGTGCACCTTGGACGTGGAGCCGATACCAGGAGTCTCCCCTTTTGCGCCGATACTTGGGTTCCCTTCCCTGAGCCGACTGGGACTTGAGCCGAATTCGCACACTGAGCCGAGTGTGCGCCTTCTGAGCCGATTGTGTGCTACTGAGCCGACCGTGCACGCGTGAGCCGATTCTACGCACTGAGCCGATTGCGTGTTTTTTCTTGAGAGCCGAGGATGTCCTCAGATCAGACCCCTCCCCGCGCGGAGGCTGTCCGTGATGTGAGGGTCACGTCCTACCCAGGCCAGTCCACCGGATGGGCTGCCATGTCGAAGGATGTCCGCGAATTTGACGAAGAAAAGGTTCAAAACTACAAGGATGATGTTGATACCCTCCTGGTCTTTGTGAGTACGCCTCCGCCTCTTGCGACATGCTTTCTGCTGACATTCTGTACTTCCAGGCTGGTCTGTTCTCCGCTGTTCTCTCCGCTTTCCTGGTTGCTGCCTATCCCAATCTCCAACCCTCCCCTGTGGCTATCATGAACTACAACCTCGAGCGCATTGCCATGCAGACATCTAGCTACAACTTCACTGATGGCAAGCTCATCTCCACCACTTCCCTTCCCATCTCCCCTCCTCCCTTCCAAGCCTCCCCTGAGGACATCAGAGTCAATGTCCTTTGGTTCTCCAGTCTCATTCTCAGTCTTATGACTGCCTCCTTCGGGATGCTGGTCAAGCAATGGCTGCGGGAGTACCTTGCTGTCAATGTCCCCTCCCCACAGGCTCGTCTCCGCATTCGCCACTTCCGTGAGCCTCAGCTCCGGGCATGGATGGTGTATGAGATTGTGGCATGTCTCCCCCTCTTACTTCAACTCTTGTTGGGCCTGTTTTTTGTTGGCCTGTGCTACTTCACCACATCTGTGCATGAGAGTGTGGGGTATACAACCCTTCCCCTTGTGATTGGCTGGGCCATGTTCTTCTTTGGTGCTACAGCTCTTCCCATCTTCCTCCCCCGCTGTCCTTACCGCACCACTCTTCTCAAGACTGCCATATCACATCTTCATCATAAGCTGTGCTCCCTTGCCTTGAAGCTGCCATCTGTGAATATGCCCACAACTCTTCACTTGATTTATTGGTCTATCCTATCCTCAGTTGTGCAAGCAATAGTTGGTTGTGCTTCATCTTTGCCCTCCCAAATTACAAATGCTGTCCTGAAGGGTTTCCACCATATCAGGGTACTCATGCTCAGTGCATTGCCAACATTGTCTCCTAAGCAATGGCATATCTACTTAGCTAAGCTCTACAACAGCAGTCTGGAGAGGCTGCAGAAGCTTCCCAGCGAGGAGCAGCTGGTCAAGGATGTCTCATTTGATGTTGAGATCCTCAAATCTGTAGATGCCATCCAAGCCAATGATGACATGCTGGAGACAACATTCCGAGAAGCCCTGCAGTACATTCACCCCAAACCTCCATACAAGGAGATAGTCACATTTATCCTGGAAGTCCTTTCCCACCGTCTACCAACACTTCCTGCAACTGAACGGGTTCTGTCTGAGTGGCCATTTGATGGCTTTGTTCCTCTTGGTTCTTTGAGGCCTCAGGCAAGAGCTGCTGTGTCAAATATCATTGTGGACCATATCAGTGAAGTTAGATGGTATCACTCCAGACCTGATTTCACCACTGCAACTCAAGCAGACCAGCATCTATTGGCTTCAATATATGGGGTGACACTGATGCTGTCAGTCTTTGCTTCTGACCAGGAGCCTAAGCTTTCTTTAGACACTCTGTCAGCTGTCAGAGACTACTTTGATGGAAAAGAAGTGACCAGCCACATGTTTCAGGATGTTCTATTGCTCACAGCATCCAAGGGCGAGAAGAATATTTGGAAAAACGGAAGCAAACTGCTCACTGCTTTGACCAGAATCTGGAAACTCGCAAAGCCAAAATCCACTTTGTTCCGGGGAACTCACTTTTTTGAAGCTATCCAGTCAGAGCTTGCCAAACTGCAGGAAACAGCTGATGAAAACTTTGATTGGAACTCATGGTCCTGGCCTGAAGATGCATCACAAGAGTTTCAAGATGCTTGCGTGCAATATCTATGCACAGTGGTTTCAGCTGCACTTGAACATCTTGACCTCCAAGACAAAGACCCACAAGATAGGCTGAGAAATATTCTTGCCTGCAGTTCACGTTTGATTCGAACTCATACCAAATATGACCGGTCGGTAGCTGCTGAGCGGGGCTTCCAACAGTTGATTTCCTTTGCTGTGAGGAGCAAGCTGTTTGCGAATATGATGATCACTTGTTGGATGACTGCAGATAATGCTTGGGAAAAAGAATATGATCAAGAAATGATCAGTTGTGTAGTCCAGATTCCTTACAACCTTCCTGGTAAGATTTCTTGAGATTGATGATTGATTTTGTAAATATCTCATCCATACCTCACAGAACCACTGGAATCCCAGGACTTGGAACTTTTATCTTCGGTCATTAATGAACAGCTGGCAGGATGTTCACAAGATTTGACTCAAACTCTCAAACTCTGCTATCACATCATCTATCTTCTGCCTCTTCTACAAGCAAAGACAGCAGGAGTAGAGAAGTGCAGGGAACTATTTGTTCCTATCATTTCCCAAATCCAGTCTCTGTATTCTAGCCAACCAACTGAACAGAGGACAGGAGACAGAGTAGATGGTATAGAAGTCCATGAAGATCAGCAGCAAGCTAACAATGCTACAAAGCTGGTAAAAGCTTGCCTTTACCTTATGGCCTATGAACATGGACTGGGAAACATATCATTTTGTACCTATGATGAGTGGCTAAAGAGATATAAGTCTAGCATCACTATATTCCCAGATGACCTTGTGGAAACTCTTGGCAAGCTTATTGTCAGACAAGATGATGATAGATTATATCGTCTCCGTGAGCTAGAGGAAAGAAGACAACAGAGTAAGAACCAGGAGCCCTCCAAAGTTGAACTCCAATCTGTCAACAAGAGGACAGATCTCCGAGGGGTACCTGACTCTGAAGTTGGTGGCTTGGATCAGGAGAGCTCTGCGGATGACAAGACTATGGAGATTGACAGGAATAGAGAGGGGTTGGTTGGCTTAGCAGTTGTAGATGGCGGGAGTGTGGGACTTGAAGGGGTCATGAGAACAGAGGTATAACTTGTACTGGTTTGCCTGAGAGTGTTAATAGACTGACAAATTCTTTGCAGAATGTGGCCAAAGCACTTCACTTGCCAACCAGTGATGAAACAGCACCAAGCACTGGAAGTGGCCATAATGCACAAGCAACTGCACCTGTTTCTACTCAGGCTCAGGATGAAGTCTCAGATGTAAGTGTGGAATCATGTGTGACCAACCACTTGCATCTCCTAATATCCCCTGCAGGCTCCCAATGAAGAGGCAAACAAGCTTGAGGCCACCACAAGTAATGCACCTGCAACATTGGGTCATGTGGTGCCTTATGATAACACACAAATGGGAGAGAGCTCGGGATCTGGTTAAGGGTAAGTCACTGGTTTATGAAAAAGATCTTTCCAAACCAGTCTGATACAGATCACAACTTACAGAACCACCACTGAGAATGGGGCGGGCAGTGTCCTTGCAGATGAGGAGGTTGCCAGAGACAATGAGAAACAGGCAGCGGTGCCGCCAGTGGAGTCTGTGAAGAGAGATTATGAGTGTCAAGACTAGTGTTCTGGAAGTGTTCTGAAAAGCGAACTGCTTCGGTTACCCAATACTTGATTTCATGTTCTGTATTACCTTTGTACTTGTATGAGACTGGACGAGAGGCTCGGATTATCTATAGAGATTCATTGAGCCAAACCACCTGTATTACATGGTTTTATGCAATCCATGTATCGGCCTCGCGGCTTGCAAGCCCTTCAAGAAGCTCGCGAGCAGCTCGATCGTCCTACGCCAGCCAACACCCTCGTGTTGGCTACAAGCTACCATCAATTTCGCGTACTGGTGGCGCATAGGGATCGTCGTTGTGGTCACTTGGCGGAACACAACTGTGAAAGAAGCGAGACGTGTCGACAGACTCGAAACCGCGCGATAGCCGTACGTTCGTATATATATTGGCTATTACCGTCGACGCCAATGGAACCGGCTCGACTTGCGGGATGTACGCCGCTGTCGAACGTGCAACGCGAACCGCGAGAACCTGAATGGACCGCTTTACGAAAATAAAAGTCAGTCGGCGTGGGTATGCACGGATCCGGGTTCACTGGAAACGATAGCAGGATGGAAAACGTACCAAGTCTACTTTGTAAGGCTCGCGTCGTCCTGTTACCAGTGCCCCGCGTAGAGATATCAGTTTGCGGTCTCCCGCCCTATGAGAATGTAGAGCGACCGCGCTTCGAGACCATCGGTCATTAGTTCTTCGTGTGATATCTCAACCACTGAGTATAGCTCTACGCACCCGCAGTCATGGCTGCTTTTTCGTCGTTGTCGTCCCACACGAGCTGCGACCTCCCGGTCTCGGACGTCTCAGCCCATCTCCGCGGCAGTCCCAACGTTTCAACTCGCTGTAGTGGCTGTCGTCGTCTTCCTCGAGAACTTACGGTGAGAAGTTATCACTTCACATGTCAGCCTACGCGTTGCCGTGTTTGAGTGACGATTACTTGAATGTTGAAACATACCTTAACGGAACGCACAAAATAATCGCCGACGCGTCGGCGATGCGACGTGGGAGGTACGTGCAACATACTGGGTCTATAGTTGTCAATTCGACATGGATGATGATGCATTACGATGCGAGGATGCGAGAATTACTGGTCAGAGATAGGCAACGACCTCAGTATCGACACCGAGTGCCATGAACTCGATGAACGTACCGTACTATTGCCTTTGGTATCGTGCCTCATTCATCTTCGCATACACTCTCTCCGTCTTGTGCGTTCGATCGGTGTCGTGAGTCCGACATGCTTGGAGCAGAGGAGAACGAGCCCAAGTCTTGTTGAGTGAATGAGCGACGACCGGCGGGCGAGAGAACGTGGAGAGAAATCGTGGAGCTCTCCCACAGCTACGAGCAGAAACACGTGTAGTGTATACGAGTCCGCCTCTCAAGACAATTGCGACGGCCCACCTGCACGTAAAGATCAGTACTAGTGTTAGTGTACTTATGAGATGGACGTACGACCCCGCCAGTCAACGCTCAGCTTTCGCAAGTTGAGATGGCTCCCTGACAAATAGTCACGTCCATAGCTTTGCATGCGCTCGACTCGCTCCTTAGCAAACACGAGAATACGGGGAGCTCGCGAGATTAGTGAAAGCAGAGAAACACGTCGGTCGAGGTGATGGATGTCAGTGAACGCTCGGTCCGGGGTCCGATGCACTCTCTCAGCGACCACCACCACGACCTCCATCGACTACGACCCATTCACGCAGGCTCGACCAGTCTACAATGCATCTGTGCTGAGAGAGTGTGAGTGCTGTGACCGCCGATGAGTCGACCGTCGACTGACCGTTCTTCTGACAGCAGCTCGACTTCTCTTTCCCCAATGCTCGCAATAGCCATAGCCAACACCGTGTACAACCCACTCATTCATAATCTATTGAAACTGCATTTTCAAGGCTTCTCCTAATACTACGACCTTCTCGCCGTGCTACAAGCTACACTATGCGCCGCCTAAGCCTGGAGGAGTCCTGCGCTGCGTAACTGCAGTCTTACCATCACTGGGCGGTATACCTCGGCCTCTCCCGCTGCACTCAAATGTTCGACGAAAGCCATGGCTCGCTGTATGGTTTGGCTTGGTAGATTCAGAGTCGATGGGGTAAGGGAATCCAGGTGAGTATCCATCGCTCTATCCGAGGCCTGGTCGCTCACGCTCTGCACTATCAAAGTATCAGTCACCTACTTATCCGTATCGACTGCATATCAGCTATATCTAGCGTGGCTTGCCATACCCTCCGTCGCTCACTGTCTGCTTCCCCTAACCCCGTCTCATCACCTTGCCAGCCTTCTCTCGAGGAAGGTACAACGTCCTTCATCCTGTCTCACCCGTGACTATCGCGCTTTCAAAGCTCGCTCAAGTTACACCGCACTCACCCACACGCGCGAAGCCTACCCATGTTGCATGGCAAGGCTTTCTGAAGCTCATCACACACTAGACATGTACACGGATATCCCAAGCAATACGCGGCTTTGGGAGATCATACTCATGTGTGAGGGCCCGCACTGCCACTTCACATTCGGTCGTTCTCACTCGTTATCCCTGTTTCAGGTGGATGGAATTCATATTATCAGTGGCTCGTTGGATGGGCGATGCATGGATGCACCTCCATGCTCTCAACGCCGGGCTCGAGTCCCACTATACCGGACACACAACTGACGAGGCTCCGCACATCCCCTCGTAAGTCACTCAAATGTATTGGTCCTCCTCAGTTATTGACGCGACTGTCATTTCTTTTTCCTTCTTCGTACAGCGCGTCCGTTCGTCGTTCCAAGCGGTCGTTCGGTTGCCTCAGAAATCTCGACTTTGCCACGTTACCAGCCAGCCACCCCATCTCGTAAAAACGTCGAGCTCCCGTCAGCTTGGCGTTCTACACCGTATTATAGCCCAACCTAGACGACTTGCAGCCTATGCGCGGGCCTTTCGAGTGTCCCTTTTCGCCAGCATGCACGCGACGATCCTTTTCGATCGCACATCGGCGGCACAGGCTCCGTCAGCTAACGAACGACCGTCGTGCGGGTCGGTTGCGGGATCGCCTCGAGCTGCGACGTCAATGTGTATGTATGCAGGTACGTTAATGGCGACGTCGCTCGCTCGTGCTAGTACTGAAGCTTTGTTTATTGTCTAGGCAGAACGGTCGCTACGGGCCTCACAATCCACACAAGCAAACTTGAGCAACGCTCTTCGCGAAGCCTACCGTCGAAGTTGCCTCTCAGCTGATCATGGTCCGTCCGATTGGAACCGACGATCAAGACCCTTCGCCCACTTCGCTCACCATGTGGCAACTCCAGAAAGGAGTGTAAGCACCGCTCAATACGACTAGATGAACTCCTCCGAGTGTCGATGAGGCCCTACACTCGCGACGATACATGTCGCAGAGTACGAGTACGTAACAAAGAGAGTCTTCGTGAGCGGAAACTTAGCCTCGGTGTGCCTTCGACTCTGTGAGTACTGTGTAGCCCGCAAGATTCGCGCAGATCGCTCATGTGTGGTCCATACCCAAGGCAGCAAGCGACCGTCAAGAGCTATCATGGACAGGGCTCGTGATGGCCCCAGCGGACGATACATGAGAAAGAGATGAAAATGGGCCTACACTTCCTCAGTCGCTTGACGAGCGACAGCCCCGCTCGTCTTCGCGAGGTAGCGTCTATTGCGGATAGCTGCCTCTCCTCTTATGCTCCTTTCTCGCCGTCATGCAATATCCAGGGCGCGCCCGACGACCTCGCCCTCAATCGCAACCCTTGATTTGGCAGTTGGCCTCGAGACCTCAGGCTGCGTTCGAGATACTCGACGGAACGTTCGGCTGGGTGTGTGGCTCGGTACGGTACGGTGGATGCGCAATTTGATAAGGTGAGGGAATCCAGGTAAGTACGCCTCGCTCTACCCGATACCTTGTTGTTCATAATGTCTACTCTGAGCAGTAACGCGCTGTCACCTTGGCGTGGCTGACTGGTCGTTGGGTCGATCCTGGGCGATCTCCCCTCAATGCCGTCACTCTAATCCGCTTAGAGGCTCAATGGATAGAAACAGCTCCGTTCGATTCGACGCTGGGCCCAAGGGCGTCGAAATCCTCCAGAGATCGCTAAACATTGTAGCCCGTGGCGAACACAACTGTTGTACACGTTACAATAACTCAAAGCTCGAGCAGCTTTTGAAAGCATCGAGACGCGAGAGATATGACCGTGACGTCAGCGCAGCTCTCTCGAGCTCCGTCTGAGCGCTTTCACATCGAAGACAACGACCACGACCACCGCCCACCAGTGATCGCCCTTGAAGCTTGCCCCATAATCTCATTCATCGATGGCATATCGTGCTTCTATGGCCAGCTGGTTCGATGGATTCTAATCGTGACAGAGAGCCGGTACACATGGACGGACCATTGACCTCCTCTTCAATACCACTCCATGCCATCGCCTTTTCCTAGTCCCTCACGTATACTCGAGCGGACCCTTGTCCTTCGCCACCAAATACGTTGGTACGAGCATCGCCGCGTTGGACATCGCCACGGACGCTTCTGAAGATCCCGCAACACTTCGACGAGGCAGGTGGGCTGCATGCAGCATAGCCGGGAGAGTTGAGTGGCATCGCGTATCGGTTTTGAGGGAGATGGCTCTCAGGTGAGTCGTCCATCCGTCTCTGTAGTGCTTAGCTCATGCTTCCTGTCAGGCCTAGTCTCCTTGGCGTCGCAACCTACCCGAATTGGTGCCCTAATCACACATGCCGACCTCCTACAACTGTACGCCACCCTACAAGCACTCGTCTGATCAACCCACACGCATATATTGCCATCATCTCACCTCATTCGTTCACGCCGCCGCGCGATCTCAATCGACTACTAGATACCTGGATAGCGGTTATCTGCAACCGCATGGATTGGTCAAGGAGCAGTGGACGGGCATGAGATGCTCGAGGAGCGGATCTCGGTGAGTACAGCTGCGTACTTCGCCATATGCGTGCTCATCGCATTAGGTCCTCTGTTTGACGACATCCGAAGGTAGGTACGACACCTACCACGAGGAACCTACATTTCTTGAATACGACTACGATAAATCGGGCTGGACTGCAGAACCAAACCTGCGGCTTTGAACACATATGACGGCCGTTCTTTGTACCTTGTCATGCACCACCGTAGAGTGCTTGGGCCTTCTAGACCGCTGCTCCCACCGATTCCATGGCTATCGAATGGTCGTCGGACGGCATTTCCTTCTTCTACGACGGATAACTAGCTGATCGCTGTCTCTACTGTGTTTTTCTGACACGCCAAGCTCGTCAGGTCGCCTCCTTCCCGTTGTACTCGCGGCTGTGGACGCACTTCTGTGACGTTGTCTGGCTCTTGGACGTCCTCGATTGCGCCTGCTCGCGCTATACGCCTTTATGTTATCGTACCTTGGATGCGCCTTCTTCTGCCTGGCTCGTATCAACCGACTTACTCCCTGGAAGAGGTTACTCGTGGACCTGAACACATATGTGCGCTACCAGAAGTCTTTACGGGCACACGCACCGGGGATTCAGCGAGGAGACACAGTCACTCCCGAGTTCGCATCGAAGACGGGTCTTCTACTTACATCGCTTTTGAGATGCGAGGTGGCTTTGTTGTACGGCTCTCTGTATGTTTTCTCGCTCGTAGTCTACGCTGACTGTTTGCCTGGAATACAACGTCCTATGATGTGTAACACATGGCGGGGAGCACGAGCGAGAGGATCTTGCCATCCGAGGTCCGTGACTCTCCACAGCGCGACAACCTGCTCCTTGCGAGGGGTTCCTAACCGTCAAGAGCGGATAGTCGTCTACTCGCGCGTATACGTAGCTGCGTTCACAGCATACCGTACAGCTTACTGAAAATACACTACACGAGCTCGAGGCCGCAAGAAAGTGACGTCACATCGTGCTTAAGACCATGAGCGCCCGATGCTCTATCACCGCAACCACCACCTTACCGCAATGCTCCAACTCAGCTGTGCCATCCCAATCACTACGTCTCGTTGGCGTGGCATCCGTGGCTCGACATCTTTCACCGATCGTGCTCATTCGCAGGAAGGTCAAGCACTGCTGTAGTCGATTGCCAACGAACTGTCCAGTAACTTGAAGCTCGCCACCAAAGCGTTGGACACCGTGGGCCCGTTTCGCAGCATCTCTCGGGGAACTATGCGACGCAAACCTAGTCATATGCAGGACGTGCTTGTCACGGACATCTCTGACGCGGTACGTGGTATGTTTGCCAACTATGCACGATCTCATTGCTGTGCTCAGCTGTTGTGGTGCGTATCTCGACTGAGAGGATGAACGGAGATGTCATTATCGGTTTATTTTAGTAAGTTGTCCGTACATTGCGACGCCTACTTCCTCTTCAGACATTCTCCGCCGTTGGTATAACAGTTCTGACGCTGCTTCTAGATGCGATCAGCCGTGAATGCGTGAGCTCCGGCTAGGCTGCTCGGGAAGATATCGCACCGTTTGTAGGAGAAGAAGGAGTCGTTGAGGAGATCAAACGTGCGTGAAAATTAGACGTCGTAATCTTTTGCGATGCTCACCTTCTCTCCAGAGCCGGGAAGAAGTCTCCTCTTGACCCAGTAACCCGCCGACGCCTACATCATCCATTCGCTCCGTTCGTTCCCACTCGCGACCGTTTTACGCCCATCGCCCTCAAAGTCTCGCGAATACTGCCTTTGCCATGTATGTATGAGGCGACAAAACCACAATCAACCACACCGGGCTTCTTCAACCCGCCTGTATGATACTGTCCTGTTCATTGACGTCTTGGTTCTCCCTCTACGCGGCCTCATCGGCCTCATCCCTACCACTCACCGATCAATCAAACGGCTCCCTGTCACGCATCATGTCCTCGTCCCCGCCATTTATACCCCACCATCTAGTACGCCAGCCCTCTTCCATCCCTACGAGTCATTTGGGAGTGGTTCCCAGGGCTATCATCCAGGGGCGTGGAATGGAGGGCGTGGACGGTTCACAATGTGAAATGAGATGAATATACACACGTCCGGTGAGTAGTTCATGTGTCTGGACACCATGTAAGTATGTCTCTGACGTCGCCGCCAGCCCGCTGTCTCGTATTCCTCATCCTACTCGCCCTGTCATATGACAAGCTGTATACTCTCGCCTTCTCGGCACCGTCGAATTGTCATATGCGACGTCAAAATCTCAGTTTTAGATATCAAAAGGGTGGTCGCTACGAAACACCGCGTCACTTGAGCCTCTGGAAGTCGATACGGGGATATAACCTGTTTATCTGCTGTACGCTATATGCATGCCCCGTAGGAGGACCCCTTATACAAGTTAGCCTTGTATTACGCACAGGATCTATCGTTCACAGGCCCAGTTCGATCGCATCGGTCGTACAGCAGCAGGAAGAGCAACTTCGTGTGGGGTGTCGCTGTACGTGGCACTTGAATGCGCGAAGCGGAGGGCATCGATGAGAGGGGTGGAGACGAGCTTGATATCTCGCTTCGGTGAGTAGTATGTAAACCATGATATCCAGTTCTCCGCTAACGGTTGTCGCGTTAAAAAGCTTCGACGATGTCTGTGAAAGCGGGACTGGCTGCTCTATCTCTGAACCGCCTACGCAGACAGTTCCTAGACTGCCACGACGTCGTTGTGCTCCGCAGGTTGCGAGGTCGGATTCTTCTCGCTCGATGGCTTATGTACACGTCAGTCATCGTCGCGATCGAGCGGTACCCAGATAGCTGCTAGTATCGTTGGCCCTGGATATTGCTTGGAGACTGGATTCAGTAAGTGAATTTGATTCGTCTCATGCTTGACGTTGTCGCTCACTCTCGCGACTCCCATAAGCAGGGACGTTCCCATCAGAGGCGAAATACTATGTTCGCGACGCATACAACGTCGGACCAGCTCCCCTACGATCGCTCGTGAACTCTGTGCTCGTGAACAGCTTCTCCGCTACGAGTTCAAGTCCTTATTCGACCTCGCTTTACTTCGCACCCTGGCTTCTGGTCGTCCGGGCTCTAGATCGCTACCGCAACCTCAACAACACTTGGTGTCATACTGCGCGACTTACGCGCACTGCATCGTAGCATCCATGTTCGACAACTACTGTCGTCTCACCGCCGTCTTCACCATAAGGCACGCCGGCATGCATCATCGTCCTTTGCTTTCTATTACGCATGCTCGGGCTGTTGCGTCTCGTCTCCCGTGACTCTAGCCTGGTCTGACTTTACGCGAAGAATGCGCTGGAGTTGGAAGGCTCCCCGAGGACTCTTGCTCTTGAATTCGCACGATGCTGACTCCGGCTCTTGTGGTCGACTACTGGTGCTCGGGGTGTATCGGTGAGCTCGCGTTGGATAATCGTGTTGTACATTTACCAATGTGATCGTAAAATACCATGTCTCATATGTATGTCCCGCCGAGTACACCTGTCTGCGTGGTGTCGGAGAATGAATGGCTGGCGACTCTCAATGGATGTTGAAGTGACGAATAGTTGGCGTACTTGTTTACGAGACTCCACAGTCTTGAGGCTTGAAACCTGAGGCTGCGCGGCGGACCTGTGGGCAGCGGGGCAGCGGGACGGTGTGACGATCATAAGCGCCGAAACATGGAAATGACAGGCATGCGGCGTAGGTGTGGCAGGTCGTCTCCCACCGTCTCTTCAACCGCAACCACCACCATCCCCAGCTCGACGAGCTACCCATCGCCCTCGCCAGCAAGCCTTACCTATTGATTAACCCTTCGCGCGCTATTGTTTTCACCTCGAGAGTTCGTTACCTGCCGTGCCGTCGTCACGACCTCGAGCGACTGTTAGCGCTGACCGTCTGGTGAGTGCCCTCGAGTGTTAACGGACTTACGATGACTTGCTAACACTCTTTGCAGTCCCCCTCGCGACCGTGAACTGCGCTATTCCCCTGGAGCAGAATCCGTAGGAGTTGAGTTCCTCTCCCCGCCTGAGCCGAAGGTTGCTCGCTGTAGAGCCGACAGAGCGGCGTGTTCGTTCGTGGATTAGAGCCGACACCGTGGACCCTGGACGTAGAGTCGATACCAGGAGCCTCCCCCTTTTGCGCCGATACTTGGATTCCCTTCCCTGAGCTGACTGGGACTTGAGCCGAATTCGCACACTGAGCCGAGTGTGCGCCTTCTGAGCCGATTGCGTGCTACTGAGCCGACCGTGCACGCGTGAGCCGATTCTACGCACTGAGCCGATTGCGTGTTTGTTCTTGAGAGCCGAGGATGCCCTCAGATCAGACCCCTCCTGGTGCGGAGGCTGTCCGTGATGTGAGGGTCACGTCCTACCCAGGGCAGTCCACCGGATGGGCTGCCATGTCCAAGGATGTCCGCGAGTTTGATGAAGAAAAGGTCCAAAGCTGCAAGGATGATGTGGATACCCTCCTGGTCTTTGTAAGTACCTCTCCACTTCACACCACATTTTTCCACTAACCTCTTGCACCTCCAGGCTGGTCTGTTCTCTGCGGTTCTCTCCGCTTTCCTGGTCGCTGCTTATCCCAACCTCCAACCCTCCCCCACTGCCATGATGGTCTATCAGCTGGAGCGCATTGGTAATCAAACCATGAGCTACAACTTCACTGATGGGAAACTCATTGCCACCACCATTTCTCCTCCCATGCCTCCTCCCTTCCAAGCCTCTCCTGAGGACATCAGAGTCAATGTCCTCTGGTTCTCTAGCCTCATCCTCAGCCTTATGACTGCCTCCTTTGGGATGCTGGTCAAGCAGTGGCTGCGTGAATTTCTTGCTGTCAATGTCCCCTCTCCTCAGGCTCGTCTCCGTATCCGCCACTTCCGTGAGCCTCAGCTCCGAGCATGGATGGTGTATGAGATTGTGGCATGTCTCCCACTCCTACTTCAGCTCTCGCTTGGCCTTTTTTTTGTTGGCCTGTGCTACTTCACCGCATCTGTGCATGAGAGTGTGGGGTATACTACCCTCCCGCTTGTGATTGGCTGGGCCTTGTTCTTCTTTGGTGCTACAGCTCTTCCCATATTTCTTCCTCAATGTCCCTACCGTACTACCCTTCTCAAGACAGCCATAGCACACCTTCATCATAAGGTGTCATGTTTGGCTCAGCTTGTGGTCTCACAAAGGGATCTGATATTCCTCAAAGGGACTTATATGTCAAATCCAGAGTTTGAATTCCCTGAAGAGTTCTTGAGCTGGTTTAACAGGCAGTACAGCCACCTCTATGGTTCACAGAAGTATCAACGCCTCTGTGAAACATATCAGCCCTGGTTGATCACACAATTCAAGCCCTTCTCTGCCATTTATGCAGCAGCCGCTCAGGTTGTGATGACAGTAGTTACAACCTGCATTAGAACTACTCGCAATGCTGTGGGGTTCATACTTCTTAACATTCCCGCACGGTGGCAAGACTGGCAGTCCATTGCATCTCCACTTCTTTCTTGGGAGTCATGGTATCTCTGCTATGTGAAGTACTTTGTCAGGGGTGTGGTAGCACTGCAGGACATCCCAAAGGAGGAGGAGTTAGTCAAGGAGGTCTCATCTGATGTTGAGATACTTAAATCTGTTGATGCCATCCAAGCCAACGATGACATGCTGGAGACAACCTTCAGAGAGGCCCTGCAGTACATCCACCCCAAACCTCCATACAAGGAGATAGTCGCATTTATCCTTGAAGTCCTTTCCCACCGTCTACCAACACTTCCTGCAACTGAGCGTGTTCTGCCTAAGTGGCCATTTGATGGCTTTGCTCCTCTTGGCTCTTTAAGGCCTCAGGCAAGAACTGCTGTGTCCAATATTATTGCAGATCATTCCAGTGGTATACAGAAGTATTATAGTGATGCGAGACTTGAATATACCATCAAAACTGGAGCAGATCAGCAGGAATTCACTTCAATATGTGGATTGACTCTTGTGCTGTCAGTCTTTGCTTCTGACCGGGAGCCTAAGCTTCCCTCAGACACACTGTCATCTATCAGAAGCTGCTTTGAGGAAAAAGTGTGCAGTGCCATGATCAAGGATGTTCTATTGCTCACAACTTCCTGGGGAAAGAAGGATCTTTGGCAAAACGGAACAACACTGCTTACTGCTTTACCTAGGATCTGGAAGCTCACAAAGCCAAAAGACACCTTGTCCTGGGGAACTTTGTTTTTTGAAGCTATCCAGTCAGAGCTTGCCAAACTGCAGCAAAGACCTGATGAAGAATTTGATTGGAATTCATGGTCCTGGCCTGAAGATGCGCCACAAGAGTTTCAAGACACATGCATACAATACCTATGCACAGTGGTCACAGCTGCACCTGAACATCTCAACCTGCAGGACAATATCACACAAGAGGGGCTGAAAAATATCCTTGGCTACAGTTCACGTTTGATTAGAGCTCATACTTCAAGCTATCAATCTGAATATGCTGCACAGGATTTCCAACAGCTGATTGCCATTGCTATGAGAAGCAACCTGTCTGCCAATACGGTGATCACTTGTTGGATGTCTGCAGATGATGCTTGGGAAGGGAAATATGATCAGGTAATAATAGAATGTGTAGTCAGATATTCTTATGATCTTCCTCGTAAGTTTTTGTGAAATCACTAGTTGATCTTGCATATAGCTCATCTATAACTCACAGAACCACTGGAATCTCAAGATCTGGAACTTCTATCCATAGTCATCACAGACCAGCTCTCAAGATGCTCAAAAGACTTGACTCAGTCTTTCAAATTCTGCTACCACATAATCTATCTTCTGCTTCTGCTTCAAGCAAAGACAGCAGGAGTAGAGAAGTGCAGGAAACTATTAGTTCCTATCATTTCCCAGGTTCAGTCTCTGTCTTCTGGCCGACCAACAGAACAGAGAAGAGAAGAAACTGTACATGCTATAGAAGGTCATGAAGATCAGCAGCAAGCTAGTAATACTACAAAGCTGGCCAAGGCTTGTTTTGATCTTATGGCCTGTGAACAAGGATGGGGATATATTCTATATAGAGATTGGAAAGACCATTTCCAAGCAGACAGCTCCATCTTCCGTGATGACCTTGTGGAAGCTCTTGGCAAGCTTATTGTCGGACAAGGTTCAAATAAGCCACATCGTCTCCGAGAGCTAGAGGAAAGAAGACAACAGAGCAAAAGCACAGAGGCCTTTAAAGTTAGAGTCCAATCTGCTGACAAGGGGAAAAGCATCTCAGGAAGGCTTGACACTGGAGTTGGCAACTTTGGCCAGGAGGACTCTTCAGATGACAAGACTATGGAGATTGACAGGAATAGAGAGGGGTTGGTGGGCTTGGCAGTTGGAGATGGCGAGAGTGTGGGACTTGAAGGGGTCACCGGAATAGAGGTATAACTTGCACTCATTTGCCTGAGAGCGTTATCAGATTGACTAATTTGTCACAGGATATCTATACAACTGAGGATGCAGAAGAAGCAGTTCACACTCAGAGCAGTGATGGAGCAGTGCCAAGTGTCAGTGGTAGCATTGATGTACTGACCAGTGCACCCGTTCACACTCATGAGACCTCACATGTATGTGATAAATGATCTTTGGCATACAAGTCATGTCTTCTAAAATCCCCACAGGCCTCAAATGAAAGGGGAAACAAGGTTGAGGCAACTATGTCTGGTGCACCTGCAACACCAGGACATGTGGTACCTCATGATACCACAGAGACAGGAGAGAATTCAGAATCTAGTCAAGGGTAGGCCACTTATTGACAACAAGGATCTTCAGAACCAATCTGAGAATGAATTTGATTTACAGACCTACCACTGAGAATGGGGCGGATAGTACTCTCACAGATGAGGAGGCTGCTAGAAATGATGAGGAATAGGCAGTAGCTCCAGTAGTAGAGTCTGTAGAGTAGAGGTTATGATTGCCAAGGCCCATGTTCTGGAAGTGTTATGAAAGACAGACTTGCTTCGGTTACCCGATACTTGGTTCCATGTTCTGTATTGCCTTTGTACTTGTATGAGACTGGACAAGAGGCTCAGATTATTTATGGAGATGTTCATGCATTCACAGAACTGAGCTTCACAGATCAAATGTCTCTCAGCCTGACACCTGCGCATATGTATTAGCTGCGAGATACCTTACTAGGTTCGAGTCAACACACCTATGCGCCGCGCGAGCGAGCAGCTCGGCTGTCCTACTTGATCTTAGATACTGACATCGGCTCGTCACACCTACAGGCTACTTCCAAATTTACACAGCGGCATAGGAACTATCGTTGCGACGCGTGTTGCGAGGACCGCTTTGAGAAAACAATGGTAAGGGGGTGAGACACGTTGCCGCGCGAGGCTCGCCAATACGCGTCGACGGACTCGAAACCGCGCGACAGCCGTACGCTCGCGTATATCTTGGATATTATCGTCGACGCCAATGGACCCAACTCGACTTGCGCAAAGCGTAGCGAGCGGCGCACGCGCTGTAAAACTTGCAACACGAGTCACGAGAACCTGAATGGACTGTTGACGAAGGCAAGAATCGGTTAGCTTGGGTATGCGCAGATTCAGGTTCACTGGAAACACTAGCAGAATGAGAGAAGAAAAAAAACATACCAAGGCTACTTATCTTGTCACGCTCGCGTCGTCCTGTTACCAGTGTCCCGCGTAGAGATACGCGTTTGCGGTGTCCGGACCTATGAAGACGCAAAGTGACCGTGCTTCTATGCTATCGGTTGTCAGTTCTTCGCTGGATGCCTCAACCGCTGAGCATCGTGCTACGTACCCGCAGTCACGTTAGCTTTTCCCGTCGCTAACGTCCCACACGAGCTCAGACCTCCAAGTCTCCGACGTCTCAGCTCGCGTCAGCGGCCGTCGCAACGTCTCAATTCGCTTTCGCGGCGGTCGTCGTCTTCCTCGAGAACTCGCGGTGAACGGTCATCACTTATAATGGTGGCCTACGCGTTACCGGAGTTGAGTGACGATTACTTAAAAGTTGAAAACATACCTTAACGGAACGCACGAAACAGTCGCCGACGCCTCGACGATGGGACGGGTGAGGTACGTGCAACAGGCTGGGTTTGTAGCTGTCGAGATTTGATACGAATGGCGCGATACGATAACCAGGATGCGAGAGTTACTGGCTAGAGATAGGAAACAATCTCAGTGTCGACTTCAAGTGCCATTAATTCGACGAACGTGCCGTGACAACCCCTTTGATGGTGTACGCCATACATTTTCGTACACACCCTCTACATCGTGTGCTTTCAATTTTTGTCGTAGCTTCGACGTGCTTGGAGGAGACGAGGACGAGCCCAAGTCGTGGCGAGTGTGGTGAATGAGGCGAGCGGCGGGCGAGAGAGTGTTGGGTGTAAGCTTTCGAGCTTTCTCGGCTTGGCGCATGGGCCACGAGCACGAACACATCCTGTATTCACGAGTTCGCCTCTCAGTGAAACAGCCCAGCTGCGCGTAGTGGTCTTCGGTCGATGTTAGTGCTCGGGACGAATTCTCACTCGGAGGATGAGATGGACGTACAACGATCTTGAGCTCACGATCAGCTCACGCGCGTTGGAGAGGCATAGCTCTGCGTTCGAACGACTTGGCCCATAGCAGACACCAGAATGAAGCTCGCAGGAGTACTGTAGGTGCAGTCGACTGTAGTCAGCAAAAGTGGTCGAGGGTGGTGAGCAGAGAAACGGTTGGGTGAGCTGATGGATGCTAGTGAACGCTCGGTCCGGAGTCCGACGTCCTCTCTCATTGACTACCACCACGACTTCCATCGACTACGACCCTTCCACGCAGGCTCGACCAGTCTGCTATGCATCTGCTATGACGAAGAGTGAGTGCATTCGCGACCAATGTGTCGACCGTGGACTGACCGTTCCTCTTCTGATAGCAGCTCGACGCTCCTTCCTCAATGCTCGCAACAGCTATCGCCATCCAGCCGTACCATCCAGTCGTTCATAGCCTCTGCTGAGACTGCCTATCCAAGGCATATCCTGATAACACGACCTCCCGCCATGCCAAAAACCACACACTACGTTGCCCAAGCTTCGGGACTCAGAGTCCCGCGCTGCGTAACTGCTGTCTGACCGCTATTCGGCCAGAGTGACCAAATCAGCCTACGCATCAAGACTTGCCCACCAATACGCTATGCTCTTCACTCGCTGAGCACGGCGCCAGAATACTCTTACCCCAGTGCGCTCCATCGATGCCGACAACCGCTCTTACGCACGTATGGTGGACCGTCTCAATCTGTATACCGGAGGGAGTAGTAGAACTGCACTATGTGGGAGAGGAGGCCGTAGAGGAGCTTTTGAGTCGGTGAGTCGTCGCCCATTTCACTGAGACCTTTCCTTAACCTCTTGTACCGGTTTCTGCTCATCAAACAGCCGTCAACACCCTCAATACGTTTGTAACTCCCCTCCGTCTACGTAAACGTGAACTCCATATTCGCTGGCGTAAACACAGTCTCTCTACTTACTCGCCCCGTCAAGACCGTACCTGCCCGTACCGTGTAACATCTCCCGGATTCCACGACCCTGGCCTCCAGCCGTCTCAAGACTTCTCTCACTCCATCTACTGGTCGACTGTCTCTTAGAAAATACATCCCTTCTCTGCTGGTTGTGACTCGGACGACTTGGTCGCGAACTTCCGCACCAGTCTTCGCAATGTCGATTCGCTGCTCGAGTCAGGCCATCCGCGGACAAGTATGGCGAATTCGAGGACTCCTGTAGAACGTCTCCGGCAAGAGGAACGCCGCCGCCGCCTCTCACGACTCTGATCTCGCTCTCGGCCCAATATGTGGATCGGCTACTGCAATGGCCTAGGCGACACGAACGCAAACACGCATATAATGCCAACTCAATGCCCAAATTATGACAGCCTATGACGGCCTGTCTTGCCGGGGTGCTACTGTTACGGGGTATGGTTCCTATCGTCTCGTATTCTGACGACTTTCGCTGAAGCTCGTATTACAGTCAATCTACGTGCTCAGGCTATCTGGAGCGTGGAATCATGCCCGAACAAGAACGCCCGTGCTTTCACCGTCTGCCATCGCTGGCAAGATCTATGTGCTGATAAGCGTTCCCCATTTGACGTCAAACGTCACGGTCTCGATCGACGTCATGCGCGACATTTGTGCTTTGTGCGGGAGCCATTCGTAGAGCGACTGGCTGGTACCTGCGTCTGTACCAACACGATCATAGAATACCTCGCAATACGCGATCATGATGCTTCTCTAGATCGGTAAGTAATCTCGTACTCGTCTGCTCGCACTCTTCACTAACGATCCCCATTCGCCTATACAGAAAGGCGGTATTTTACTGTGCTGGATCACATTTTTACAGTTAGCGACCCTAGCCGTCGTCACAAGCAGTCAGTACTCATGGTTCGACACGTGCCATCACGACGCCGTACTGACAAGAGTTTACCCAGCACTCGTGTTCTTACGTTGCTTGCTCGTGGCTATGTACGTATGTCCCAGTGCACTTGGCGTGCGCATTGTTGTGGTCAGCCGCACCTCTTGGGACACTCCATGTCACAGTCTCATCATCCCCCGGCCGATCGTACTGCTCTCGTTATGACAAATCTCGCTATCCATGGATGATATGTTCTCTGGTAGTTGTCGACAGTCTCTTACACATTATACTAGCGTGCTCGGCTCAACGTACCAACAACGAGCACGACGCAATCAAGGACGAGCCCTCGACACGGGTGGTATAAGGACCCACGGCAGAGATGGTACGAGAAGGAGCATGTGGGGGTCCCTCGACATGCAAACGGTGCAGAACGTAGACTTGGACGTCGGTACTTATGGGATTGTGTGTGTCAAATGTATATTACACGCAAAATAATATAATGCTACTAAACATGATTATGTTGACAGGGCAACGGGGTTGTACGCGAACGAGTGAGGTCGTTTCACATTTCGAGTTGGCGGATAACATCGCTAGCTACCGCTAGCTGCCCCTCGCCCTCCATCGCTCACGGGATGTGACCTTTGATGACGATTGCTTAGTGCTCAGAAGTACTATCCGGCTAGAAAGCGTTCTACAGACTATTCAAAAGCTTCGCGTATTACATCGAAGGGAGCGGAGAGGGGTTGCACGTTGGTGATTGTTGGAGCTGGAGTGCGACGTGCTAAGGCTGACAGGCGTAGTGATGGACGGCAGAGAGCCCTTTGTAGGGGGGAGAGCGTAAAAAGCCGTTTCTTGAACAGAGTGTGGTGTACTCACCGAGAATCCAATGTCACACTGGAAGCGACACTTGATCTCCTTCATCGCGACGAGTCCGAATGCGTCGAAAAGTCCTGTAGTGCCTGATACCCGGTAGGCGTACTCGTTGGAATTCTAAAGGCATGACCGCAACATAAAATTGAACGTCAAATAGTAGTACGGACAGATAACTCACCGACTTTCATTACTGCCACATTCGACGAGGAGCAGACAATTCGTCATCTTCGTTCTGCTCTATAAGATGTTCTCCATGACGGCCATGTCAATGACGCGATACGACGCACGCGAGCTTTCTGCGTTTGATTTCGTGCTCATGGCTGGGCACTCTGGCGGGTGCACTCAACGTGCCCGGCCATACTCGTGTTCTCCGATTGTCGACGACGGACATCTCTGTCTGGCGAATATCAGGGAAGAAGGGGCTCATAGGAGCGTTGAAGAGTAGAGGGGCCCTGAAGTCGAGTAGGGTATCGATAGTGAGGCGGAAATACGGACGGACGACATTTGTGATGCTTCGTTGGATGGACGTACAGTGAAAGGCGGTATGACATAGAATCCATGGTCCGTCGAGCGATCCTCAGGGATGTAACATGCGTACATACTGCTCGTTGGACACTAAACAGGCTTCATCCAGCGTTGCGTTTGCGTTGAGTTTGTCATGTCGAGGTTCTATCTTGAGATGGAACGATGACTTCAAAGTTTGGTAGAGTACGAAAAGTGAGTTCGTGGGGGAACAAGTACCGTCGTCGTTACTCACCGTTGTCCGACGAACGTTCACCTATCTCTGCATCGCTCGTTCCTCCGTGCCCGATGACCCGTCACGGTGGGGTTGTTTGGAAACCAGGAAACGTTAGTGACGGGCGAGATTCGGATGAGTCTACCGCACGCATACATCGAGTGACAAGGGTGCTGTATGTATAAAGAAGCGTTCGAATATCTAGTAGTTGAGAGCGAGAGCTACGGACGGCCGGGCTGTAACATGGCCTTCTAACGCATACAGCTCTGGTGGCTGCTGGCTGCTGGAAGAGAAACAGTCAGTCAACTAGTGAATGGTCGGAGCGTCCGTGGCTATAAGTGAACTCATCTCACATATGCGCATCATCATGCATGGGAGTACTACAAGTAAGCTGCAAAGGTAGGCGAAGGGGTTCGTGTTCGTCGAGGAAGGGCAGAGAGATGAACGGAATTCGGACCGAGCTCGCAGCAGTTCAGAAAACGCCACCACGGACGCGTCTCGTTTCGTGACCACCATCATTCCGTTCTCACTTGCTGCTCAGACAGTTCGACCTCGACGTATTCTCACTCATGGACCGACCAAACGAAGAGAAGAGCTGAAAAGGTGAGCGTGTCGTGCGAGAGACTATGTGAAGTGTACGGTACATTGCCCCATCTCCTAGTCGTTGGACTCGACCTCGCTCAAAATACCTATAGGCTCTGTACAGTACCGTACTTTTGTCGGTCTGCTTGTCGGACCTGGAGCTCACCCTAATCATTTAATACCAATTGCTCTCTGCTGGCAAGCCGGAAGCGTGCTGCAGCTTCGTCAGCCCTATCGACGCTCGCCTCTCAGATTATGGCTTACTACGTCTTAGTCTGTCTGTTCTCTGCGATCCCCGCCGGTCCTTGACTATATCAACATCAGAACTACAGCCTCTCCCTACCATCGCCTTGTAGAATACGTGGAAGGCGGATATCGCCCAACATGGTGGCTGTGGTATCTGAAGAGATCGCAATATGCTCAACAGGACCCCCGGTCGACATTGTCAAGTGGAAGCCGGCGGGATGTGGGTGTCATTTACAGTGTCGACAGGCTATGAAGACTACTCGGTACGTCCTACCGCTGCTATTAATCCACGACATTAACAACGTGTTACCACGAAGGCTGCTGACGTGCTCATACGCGCTCTCGGCCTTGACGGACGAAGACTCGCTGTTCCTGCCTACTCTCGCTCCCCCTCACTGGTGCGTCAACGCAACATAAGCCGTGACAGCTACAAGTTCCATTCCTCTGTAAGTCCATCTGCCCTCGTTTCTGCCCCTCACGCACTTCTCCTTCGTGAATCGTCCCGCCCTCACACGGATCCATTCTATGCTTGACTTAACCCGCGCAAACTGACGGGACCCCTATCCTCAAACAACGCGAGGCGTTGTGAAGATTACTCGTCTGCGCCGTTTTCTGTACCACTTTCGGCGAACCTGCGTAAGTCGAAGATCCTCGTCGCCGTCGACCAACCCACTTAGAACACGAAGGCCCGCACACTCATTACACGATGGGCCGCGAACGAACTGCGCTCGGAGTATGAAGCCCCGACCGTGGGATGGAGAAGGTTTACGGTGAGGTTGTTAGAGGCGGGGGGATTGAAACGAATGAAGTTTCGTATGTGCCGGTGCGGTGTCTCTCTCTCGTATTCTGCTTCTGATATTGGCTAACCCAACACGTAGGTTCTACGTAGATACATAAACTACCGTCGACGTAGTCTTTCGAATAGAATGAATATACTTCAACGACTCCCGGATCGTCTCATGAACTCGATCATCACGCAGTGACTTCTGCCACACAATCATTCAGAGACCACAAAACAATACAGATAACTAAGACAAAGACCATCTATCGTCCGAAATGTCATATTCTCGACACGCGTAGGGCTCTCGCCCTTGTACCATCCTCAACACTTACATCCTCTAGCCCACAGGCCTCGCTTCCGCCTCCGCATCTGCCTCTGCCTCAGCCGCTTACTCCTGTCCCCCAGTATCGGCTTCTACGTCTGCGCGAACGCGATCTGGGTCCGGCTCGGCATTGGATCTGTGAGTTCCACTTCAGTTTGTTTTCAGATAAATCAAAGTAATGACATACCTTTGGATAGTTTGCGAGCTCCCCGCCACAGCGGCAATATTGTCCGCGCGCTGCAAGTTGTCTTTGCCCGCGGCGTCATCAGGAGGCAAGGGTACTATATGATCTGTTGTTGGGTTGGCCTCTGTACCACCTGCAGTGAGTTCCGAGGTATCTCGAGCCTCAGCCAGGATCTGCAGAAGACATGTTAGTGAGTTGCATTTGGTCTAAGAGTAATATATTACTTACCGTCTGATCACAGGAAATCGTACACAAACTCGTTGGTGTAGTACAGCCTTCAACAATGCTTGGAGTGGCTCTGTCCTCTGCTGAGGCCTGATGTAACACTCCATCTTCAACCTTCATGGTATCCTCTCCTGCCTTTGCAGGTTCAACTGCAGGTCCAGGCTACCGAGAACATATGGTGAGCACTCTATTAGCTGACTTCTCTTAACAGCTGACATACCTTCTTAGGGCCATCTCCATCATGGCTACCATCCTGCCTCTCACCAGGTGAGGGGTCTGTGCCTTCCAAATAGTGAATTATCTCATGCCTATACCAAATAAAGTCAAATCAACCTTCTGCTGCTCTCAGACGACCAAACTTACGTTGGAGATAATGCTTGTCCAGGTTGGATGCTCCCAGCTGGTCCTGAGTTGGTCCGGAAATATTGCTCAGCTGCAGATGCAGCTCTGACTTCAGCTTCTGAAGGGGCTTTAGAATTGGAAGGTGATGCATCCTGTACACAGTATACATGGTGAGTTACAAGTATCTAAGACAGATGATTAAAAACGTGAAACTCACAGAGGTATCCACAGGTAACTCCAGCTGCAATCCTCCAAAGACATCAAGTTCATCTGCGTCAATTCCAGAGTCAATCAGAATGGGGTCTTGGACAACTTGGAGTGGTGCACTTGTTTGTACACCTCCCAATGCTCCACCATTATCATCCTCAGTTCCAGGTGGATACAGGTTTCCTGAGTTGAGGCGATATGCCTCAGCCATGTTTCTGCCTTTTCTCCGAATATCATATTGCTCATGACCTGACATGTGTGCAATTCGCAGAAGCTGAGAATGTTGGCTAGGGATCTGTGACAAATCTTCTCCAGCTGTCCGCCAAAGCATGAGGTAGAAATAGTCTGGAAGAGGCAAGGCTTCCTGTGAGGAGTCTTCTGTTTGATCAGGGATCTCTCCCCAGCCAGATCTTGCAAGTTGTCGTAATGCTGCAAGTTCATCTGGTGACAGATTTTGAAATGAATACAGCCACCGTAGTCTATAAGCAAGCCAGATAAAGGTGCACTTCCATTGTGCTGCTTCAGTGAAAGACCATCTTGGCCTGCTGTCCTGATTGTCATGAATCTTGCCATACATCACTCTCACAGAGAGTAGTGAGAGCTTCAGAATCTCTATGGCCTTCAGGTTCTGAAAGTCACTGCTGTCATAGATCACAATGCTGTGAATCATACTTGACAAGTGATGAATATCTGAAGATCAAAGTTGAGTACTGTAAGCTAAAATATATTATGTGAGATGCACACACTATGTTTACCTGTGTAAACAGCTCCTAGCACACAACAGAGGGCAGAGAATTCAAGTTTAAGGCCATACATCCAGAGTTTCTTTGCTCTATCATCACTGCCTGTATGATGTTGAAGCAAACATAAAATAACAAGCCACAGTAATGATGAATCTGTGACTTGTTCCAAGATATCAAGCTTGTATCCAAAGCCTGCTGCTTGGTAGAGCATTTGAGCAAGGTGGAATTTTTTGAGTACCCCAATGTCTTGTGCAACAACAGACATGTCTCCTTGAGCAAGAATACAGAATGTCCAGCAAGCCAAAGTGCTCCAGTTTGAGGGAATTATGATAGAGCTATCGCTGGCCTTGACAGCTTGAGACTTGACATGAGATTGCAAAATCTCATCAATAACTTCCCTAACGCTAGGTGACAGTGACCTGTAAGCACTGAGAATGTGCCCAAAGCTGGTTTCACTGTCTACCACAGGTACACGGTTGCCAATGATATGCACAGCAAACTCGACAAGCTGAACCCAGTTGGCATCACTTTGCTCCAGAGCACTTTTGATTGTAGTCCCAAGAAGGAGATCATCTGCCTGCAATGCATCTGCAGAGGCCAGAATCTGTAGATCATATTGAGCATCCTTCTGCACATCCACTTCCTCCACTGGTTTAGAAAGCTCAAGCTCTTTGAAATGTGTCGTACTGGCTTTTAACTGCTTGTAGATGGGGAGGAGAAAAGAGGTATGCCGCCGGTGACCACTATAAAATTGCTCTGAAAAATCAATTTCCCAATAGCCAGTGATCCAATGAAGCATCTTGTACAATGGCCATACAGCACAATGAGGGATATGCTTCCTAATGACAGGCAGAAGGAGAGGATACACATGAGTGCGAAGAGCATGTGTAATTCCTGCAAGAGCTGGAGTTGTATAGGGGCAGTATGCTGTGAATGATGGGGCTATAGTCACTGCCAGGAATAGGAAGGCCCATGCAGCAACAAGTGGTAGAGTGGTTTTGCCCAGAGTGGGGTGTACATCCCAGGTGAATATGCACAGGCCAGCGAAGAACAAAGCCAGTGATATTTGGAGGAGAAGGGGAAGAGAGGATGCAATGCCAAAGACCCGCCAGGCAGAGAGCCCACTGCGGCGGAAGTGGCGGACTCGGAGCTGGCCCTGTGGTGAAGCAGTGGCAAAGGCCATGTAGGCTCGCAGCCACTGTTTGACTAGGATGGCAAATGATGCAGTGGATAAACTGATGACCAGGCTGGCAAACCAGAGGATGTTGATACGGATGGCAGTGATGGGAGGTTGGAAAGGGGAGGAGGGAGTCGAGGGAGTGGACATAGACATGGAAGCAGATGCTTGAGTGGGATCCTGGAGGAGAGGGTAGGAGACAATGACAAAGGCAGTGAGGACCGCAGAGTATAGACCAGTCTACAACAGAGATTGTTCATATAAATTCAGTATAAGAAAGGAAGGGAGAGAGTAGAACAAAGACATACAAAGGTAAGCAGGGAGTCAATATCTTCCTTGTATCCACCAATTTCTTGTTGATCAAAATCTTTGAGAGCCTTCTCCACTGCAGCCCAACCGGTGAGCTGACCAGGTGGGACTTGCTGAGCAGCACTTGATGTCTGCTGAGTATGTTGAGGATCCTTCGGAGGTGGACCAGGTAGAGGATGGTCTTGACTATCAGCAGGCTGGTTATCCGGAGCCCCGCCTCTGGCGCTTGTGGCTGCAGTGGGAGCTGGATTGGCAGCGGCTGCGGAAACAGATCTTGCATCTTCAGAGACAGAGGGAGGTTGTGGGTTCTGAGCACAAGCACAACCACATGCTGTGCACTTGCAGTCGCTTTCACGTACATGCACGTGCTGAGCGTTTGAGATGCCAATGCGCGAGAGGAGATTTCCCGCATCCTTTAGCAATTTCGCAACTTCTTGAAGTTGGTTAGTAGCAGCACACCCGGCCAAGTCACGAGGTGTGGGGAAGTCCCCTAAGGCATGCCCAGAGGTCGCGCATTCATTACGAGAGGCCGTATTGGACTGATGCGGCGCTAACGATGCTGGATCATCCAGCGCGGAAGGAAAATCGACACCAATAGCGCTAGGGCCATCTGAGCTTGTGTCAACCGCGGCAGTGACAAAACTATCATCAACTGCAGCGGAACCTGGAGTGGGCGTAGAACTGCGTGCACTCGACAGACCAAGAGGCGTAAAAGCGGCGCTGGTTGTGCAGGTGTTGGCCAAGCCAGTCTTGCCCGCGGCAGTAGCGGTGACTGGCTTGCTTGCACCTGAATCCTGAGGTCGGCCAGAGATGCGTGCACCCGACGCACCGCGAAGCGAGGTAGTACCGTGAACATCGACAACACCACTGTCGCTCGAGCTTGTCTTGATAAGAGCTTCGACAGTGGGGTCATTGACTCGAAGATGTTCGGAGCGACCGTCGTTCGACAAACCGAGGGAGGGAGAAGCGTCGCCACCGCTCGAGTTCGTCTCAACAACGGTTGGGACGGTAGCGCCGTCGATGGAAGATGAACGAGGGGAAGGGATGGGGCCACTGGCACTCGACGGATGAGGGTGCGCAGGAATGAGGTCGACGGCACCTATGCCGCTCGAGCTCGTCTCGATCGCGGCTGGGAGAGTGGTGTCCTCCGCTCCAGCTGAATCTTGAGGAAACGCGGAACTAGCGGTGCTCAACGAAACGTCGACGTCGCCGCCCCGCTCTTGAGGCGGAGCGTCTTGCGACGCGCGCGTGAGAGCGGCCGCAGAGTCCGCAGCTGGGGCTTCGAGAGTGCCGCCGGGGTCAATGGCAGAACGAGCGTCGTCTACGTCCGAGACGGATGCCATGATACGAGTTTGTTGATATTGGAGTGTTGTGAAAAAGGATGAAGTTTGGCGTGCGACGAGCGAGACTGAGGTGGTGGTTGCAGAGAGAGAGAGATGGAGAGACGTGCACGACGTGAGGAGCGTACGCCTCGTGGTAGCTGCGTGCTGCACGTACGGGATATGGGCGTTCGCGTGTGTCGGTGATTCCCATTTCCAGGTCGTGGCGGTACGCGCTCGTGGCCACGTTCTTGCCGTGGCTTGACGGATAAGATCGTTGGGTGCGACTGAAGAGCGAAAGAGCATCGGTGAGTAGTAAGATTAGTATGTGCAACGTACGTACCAGGGCTGTGGGCGTCGTGCGAGG
This sequence comes from Irpex sp. Y119-03, assembly GCA_037042295.1. Classification (NCBI taxonomy): domain Eukaryota; kingdom Fungi; phylum Basidiomycota; class Agaricomycetes; order Polyporales; family Irpicaceae; genus Irpex; species Irpex sp. Y119-03. Next base: position 67,104 of record JAXQKB010000065.1, on the reverse strand, counting down.
TTGATGTCGTATCCCTGGGCACTATCCGGCCAGTTGATATGGGGATCAATTCCAGCTTGCCGTGGAATACGACGAGACCTGTCGACAACGTAGAGTATGAATGAGACGGATACGAGGGTGGACTGCTGTACGTACCCGTTCAGCGTAGGCGGCCTCCAAATGTGAACAGACGAGACAGGTCACAAAACAGCTGCGAAAGGGATGCGTTGTGTCAGCGTTCGTGCAGCTTCTTGCGAACGGTGCGCCGCGATAGCATTACCATTTAGATCTGCAAAACGAGATCAAATAAGTCAGAATGGGGACGAGGATCCACGACTTACAAGACGCACCGTTGATATATCACGGAGTACACCCGTGGGTTGATTTTGAAGTGTCGAGGAAACGGATTTATGCTGCCGACCTACTTCTCGTTTAGCAGCTCTTGTACAAATGAATTGCGTTGAGGACACCAAAGCGAACCTTGCTCGCGCTTCGGGGGCAGAGGCGTCTTCGTTCTTCACGATGGGCAGGGGAATTGGGTAGAGTACGGGATTCTCACCAAGGGTCGTCTTCAAGGGGTCATCTCATAGAACGAAGACTGCCGACGACGGGCATGAGATTCCAGAGGCTGCAGGTGGCGACTGGGCTGTGGGAGAGAGAGAGAAGGGTCAGAGCAGATTGAAGGGGTCATCGAATAGCAAAGATGTAATTGATATTTCGTGTCCTAAGGAGACTGACGGCGCCATATCGATTGTGATCGCAGGCGAATACGCACCTTTAGAAACCTTTCTCGTCCGCTGATTATCGTGTAACGAGACATTCTCGAGCATCACCTCATCTTCTCCGATACTACGCCGCGGTATGGATGGAATAGTTACCATGCCCAACCAGCTTGCATACAAGCTGGGCTTTGACCGCCGTAGATTGCATAGCGTACGTCGATTTCGAACGATCGAGTGGTATCTGATTTCTATAGTCTCAAATGTCACTTCACTGAATTTACGTGTGTGTAAATAACTCTAGTTTCGTCCAACGAAGAACGGTCAGCTCAAAGCAGTCGAAGAACGGCGATCGTTTACGCACCTATAATCCAAGGCCACTCTCGATGACAGTCCTCTTACAAAAATACCCCACTCTGTAGTCGCCATCATGTTGCAGTGCCTCGGATGTAGCATTCGAGTCGTCTTGTCAAGGTTCAGAGTAAATCGTATCTGAATCGGTGAGAGCGAGGCATCATGGTCATGAATTCGGTTCGCAGCAAGATGGGTGGTGGCGTCTGCGTTGAGAGATCCTCGGGCCGCCCGCCCTTGCAGCTCAACGCACAACCTCCATGTCCTCACTCAGTACAGCTCGGTAAGTGCCTTGTCACGTCTCCTCGAGCACCTCTGGACTTACTAGAGTGAACAGATCAACCCTACGCAACAAGACTTGGTCGTCAATATTAATGCGTCATGTTCCTCGATCCTCGAACACAAGCCCAGGGTTCTCTCACCCCAGTGCATCTGCAATGACACTAATACCCACAATCTCACCCGTGTGATGCAATCGTGCTAAGTTGTATACCGGAGGGAACGACAGACTGTACCATGTGGGAGGGGAGACCGTAAAGGAACTTTGAGCGGGTGAGTCGTCGCCTATGTCATTAAGACCTTTCCTTGACGTCTTGTACCGCTTCCTCCCCCACTTGGACTTCCCTCAACGTGTTTGTTACTCTCCGTCTACTGCATAAACGCGAACTTCCTATTCACTCGCGCGAATGCGGTCTCCCTATCTATTTGCGATCCATCTCGCACCAAGCCCCACCAAGCCCCCCTTGAGCGCCAACTTCCACGCTCCTGGTCTCCAGCCGTCTCTCTCGCTCTGTTTGGTGTCTATATCTCCTCTATGCTGGCGGTTACCCAGACAACTTAGTTGCGAACTTCCACACCAGTCTGTGCGATGCGAATTCACCCCTGCTCGAGCCCAGGCATTCCAAGGCTTCTGTACGACCTCTAGATCTCCAGTCATACGAGTAGAGTTATTCTGGCGTTCCCGTCGTCGAAGTCGTTGGCATAGCCAATTCACTTGTTGAGCCGAGGAACGACGTCATGATCGTGGAAGGGAACGACAGCATCCCTCGCATGACTGTTCGTCTTACCGGGGTGCTTCTGTCACGGGGTACGTTTCTTCCCGTCCTGTATTCCTAATGACTCTGGCTGAGGCTTATAAAACAGTCAATGTAGGTGCTTCTCGAGTGTTGGACCACTTGTAAATGTGGACATCCATGCTTTTACCGTTCGGAGTTGCTGGCAAAACCTATGCGCTCACAAGTGGTACCCTCTTCCCCCTTGACGTCGCACGTCGCAGTCTCGATCGATGTCCGGTTCGATATCTGTCGTTCGTGTGAGCCACGCGTAAAGCGATTGGCTGCGACTATACGAGAAGGACCTGGGAATACCCCGCTATATGCAGTCACAATGCTTCTCCAAGACGGTCAGCAATCTCGTACTCGTCTGCTCGCCCTCTTCACTAACAATCCCCATTCGCCTATACAGAAAGGCGGTATTTTACTGTGCTAGACCACATTTTTACAGTTAGCGACCCTAGCCGTCATCACAAGCAGTTAGTACTCATAGTTCGACCCGTCACACTACGAGATCGTACTGACAGCAGTTCACCCAGCACTCGTCTTCTTACGTCGCCCGCTCGCAATCATACGTTCCCGGCGCGCATCCTGACTCGTTGAGCTGCCAGCTTTGAGGTACTTTCCCTCATTGTACCCCCGATCGACTGTACTGTTCTCGCCATCACAACTCTCGTCAGTTGCGGAATGTACGTTCTGTGGTACTCGTCGACACTCGCATTCGCGTTAGCGCGAGCCTCTGCCATGGCTGGTTTGAGGACACGCAACCCAATCTGTTGGCTGGCTGGGGCTGTACCAGACCGAACGTGCGAGGACGCGAAACCTATTCGCGGGAGGTTCTTCAGAAGGGCCTCGATACTGAAACAGCGCAGAACGTAACTTCGGACGTCGGCAAATTCGCATCGAGTATAAAAATGTATATTATACGCCTATTCTCTGCTATCAAACATGATTACGGAGGAGCGCGGGGGTCATATGCGAACCAGCGAGGTTCTTCGATGCTTAGAGCTGCCGGGTAACGCTGCTAGTTACCCCTCGCCCTCCATCGCTCACGGGATGTGACCTTCGATGACGATTGCGCTATGTACTTGAGTGTAGGATTCGATTGAAATGTGTCCTGCATACTATTCAAAAGCCTCGAGTGTACTTAGCCCAGAGAGATCGCCGTCACTAGGCTCTACGCGCGTTGGGATCCACGTACTAAGAAGAGACACATCGCAAGCGTAATGTGCGATATTGTGGACAGAGCGAGGTGTACTTACAGAGTTGAATTTAATACAAGTGTCCCGAGGACTGATCCTGTCTCAAAGGAGAACTGTACGCACGGAGTGATATCTGATTTTCTTCATCGCGGTGAATCCGTTCGCATCGACGAGTCCTGTAGTGCCCGATACCCGGTAGGCGTACTTATCGCAGTTCTAAAGACATACCCGCAACATAAGGATGAACGTCGAATGGTGGTACGGACGGATAACTTACCGACTTGATCACTGGGATGTCCAGTTCTTTGGCAGTGATCCGTCCGCTGGCATATGCATCGATGAGGGCGGACGCGTCTTCGTTCGCGACCACCACCATTCCATTCTCACTCGCTGCCCATGTCCAGACAGTTCCTCGACATATTCTCACCCATGGATCGATCAAGCGAAAAATTGAGAGGATGAATGTGTCGACCTGGAGACCTAGTGGGGTGTACGGTACGTCGCTCCATCGCCTAGTCGCTGAACTCGACATCGCTCATGATACCCACAGGCTCTGCAAAGTATCGTACTGCTATTTGTCTGTCGGTCGTACCTGCATTGCATCCTAATATATGACTGCTTCCTGCTGGCGAGTATTGTCTCCACTGCAGCTTCGCCAGCCGCGTCGATGCTCGCCTCCCAGATTAGGGCCTACTATGTCTTCGTCTGCCTGCTTGCTGCGATCCCTGCCGTTGCTTCACTCTATCAGTATGCGGAAATCCAGCACCTCCCTACTGTCGCTTGCTTTGAAGACTACGCTAAAGACGGATACTCTCCAACTGGTGGCTGTGGCGTCTCAACAGATCGCGGTGGCTTAATAGGACTCTCGTCTACGTCGTCGAGTTGCGAATGATAGCGCGACCCGACGCCTGTCTCTCTTGCTAAGTAATGGAGACTACTTAGCATGTCTCGCTGCCATCGCTCATCCACAATGCGAACGACTTTCCGCGACGATGCCTACTGACGCGTTGATACACGCTCTCGGCCTCGACGGATGAATACTCAACCTCCCTGCGTACGTGTACGCCCAACCCCGTTCATGCGTACGTTGGTGTGACATATGTTGGGAAAGCTACACGTTTCGCTCCTCTGCAAATCAATCTGCTTTTGATCCTGGTCCTCACACGCTTCTTGGCTATGTCCGTCCTCACACGGCTCCGTTCTGTGCTCAACTAAACCTGCGCAAACTGGAGGAACCCCAATAACGCGACACATCGCAAGCACTACCCGTCAGTGCCCTCCTCTGTGCCACCTTCGGTGAGCCTGCGCCAGTCGAGGATCTTCATCGCTATGAACCTGCCAACCTCAGAACGCAGACTGGCTCGCCCGTCGTACGATGGACTGTCTGCGCGGTCGGTGTCACAGCTACTTATGAACTGTGTACGTGTATGGACTACAGGCTCGCTGATGAGATGGAGGCGTGGGGTGCGAGAGCGTTGTCGGTGGCGGATGAATGAGACGAATGAAGTTTCGAGGTGCGTCACAGCGGTGTCTCTCGTATACTGTCAACCAACCAACTACGTAGGCTCTAGATATGTAAATTATGGTTGACGTAGTCCTCATTGAATGGATAATGAATATTCTACAACGATTCTCGTGTCGTCTCTTTGACTCGATCATTGTGCACTGACTTCCTACTAGGACTCAAACAAAGCAGTATACATCCGTTCAACAATCAAATACCAACATTCAGGCAAATAAAACAATACACATAACCAAAACAAGGACGACCTGTCATCCGCGATAACCTAAGTATTCTTGTCGCACGCCCTGTTCAACGCTTACTCTCTCTATTCCACAGGCCTCGGCCCCGCCTCCGCCATTTGCTCCTCGCTTCCAGTACCGGCTTCTACATCTGCGTGAGTGTAAACCTCGTCCCTTGTGCTACTTGACCTGTGAGTTTTACTTCATCTCGCTTTCGGAGAAATTAACTCGGTGACGTACCCTTGGATAGTGTGCAAGGTTCCTGCCGCAATATTGTCCATGCGTTGCAAATTGACTTCGCCCACAGCATCCTCATGAAGCGAGGGTATTGTGTGGTTCAACGTTGTGTCGGCTCGTGTACCATCTGCAGTGATCTCCGAGCCATCTTGAGCCTCAGCCAGGACCTGCAGAAGATATATTAGTGAGTTGGATTGTGTGGTATGTCCTAGAGTAATCTGTCACTTACTGTCTCATCACGGGCCCTCGTAAGTGGACTCATCGGTGTAGTAGGGCCATTGGCATTGCTTGGAGTAGCTCTGCCTTTTGCCTCGGCTTGGTGTGCTAAACCATCTTCAACCTCTACAGTGTCTTCTATTGCCTCTGCAGGTCTGATTGCAGGTTTAGGCTACCAAGAGCATATAGTGAGTGCTTTATTAGCAGACTTCTCTCAACAGCTGACATACCTTCTTAGTGCAATCTTCGTCATGGCTATCATCCAACCTCTCACAGGGTGAGTGCATAGTGTCTTCCGTACTGTGAATAGTCTCATGCCTATACCAAATAAAGTCAAATCAACCTTCTGCTGCTCTCAGACGATTAAACTTACATTGAAGATAATGCTTGTCCAGGCTGGATGCTTCCGGCTGGTCCTGAATCGGTCCAGGAATGTTGCTCAGCTGCTTCAGTAGTTCTGACTCCAACTTTTTGGGGGGCTACAAATCCTAAAGGTGATGCTTCCTGTAGGTAGTATACATAGTGAGTCATGGAATTCCTCTGAGACAAATAACATGAAACTCACAGAGATGTCTGTATGTAGCTCCGCCTGTAATCCTCCAAAGGTACCAAGTTCATCTGCACCAACTCCAGGGTCATTTGTGGTGGGATCTTGAGTGTCTTGGGGCAATGCACTTGTCCTGATGTCTTGAACTCCATCACCATTATCATCCTCAGTTCCAGGTGGATACAGGTTTCCTGGGTCGTCCCGGTATGCCCAAGCCATGTCTGTCCCCTTGTCCCAAATCTCAGATTGCTCATCACTTGACATGTGTGCAACTCGCAGCAGCTGAGAATGTTGGCTAGGGATCTGTGACAAATCCTCTCCAGCTGTCCTCCAAAGCATGAGGTAAAAATAGTCTGGAAGAGGCAAGGCTTCCTGTGAGGAGTCTTTTGTTGGATCAGGGATTTCTCCCAAGCCAATTCTTGCAAGTTGTCGTAATGCTGCAAGCTCATCTGCTGATAGTTGAAGACTTGGAAGATGTAAGAAATCATCTAATCTATCAGCAAGCCAGATAAAGGTGCGCTTCCATTGTGCTGCTTCATTGAAAGACCAATTTGGCTTGCTATCCCAATTGTCATGGATCTTGCCATACATCACTCTCACAGAGAGTAGTGAGAGTTTCAGGATCTCTGTGGCCTTTAGGTTCCAGATGTAGCTGCTGTTATAATCTACAATGCTGTGAATGACATTTGATAGTTGGTGGATATCTGAAACTTAGGATTGAGTATTCAAAGGGACTGAAGTTGAAATGAGTTTTGTCATATACTTACCAGCATCATTACTATAAACAGTCAAGATCTGACATATAGTAGAGAACTCCAGGATGAGAATTTGCTTCAAGAGCCTCTTTTCCAGATCTTGTTTGCCTTTGTTGGTTTGAAATAGACACGAGTAATGAAATTGTGCAAATGTCTGATGTTGTACAGTCTGCATTTCATTGGGCGTGATGCTTGCTATATCACAGAGTTTAGAAGTAAGCCTGACTCTGTCGAGTTGCCAAGCTTGGCTTGTAGCAGTTTGCAATGTTGCATTCATGATTTTGGTAGCTTGCGGGGAATATAGTGTCTGATAATCATCACCATGTAAGATAATACATACTGCCCAACGAGCTGCCTGTTGCTTATCCCGTGAGAGACGTTCAAAAGTATCTTCTACTTCAGCCACCTTGTCAATGATGACAGATTGAACAATTTCATAGATTGCTCTTCTTGGAACAGCTGCAAGTGACTGATAAGCATCAATAATGTGTTGGAGATCAGTTTCACTATCTGCCACTGGTATGCGGTTGCCAATGATTTGTACAGTGAACTTCACGAGCTGAACCCAGTCGGCATCACTTTGCTCCAGAGCACTTTTGATAGTGGTCCCAAGGAGTTGGTCATCTGCCTGCAATGCATCTGCAAAGGCCAGGATCTCCAAGTCACGTTGAGCATCCTTCTGCATGTTCACTTCCTCTACTGGCTTAGGAGTCTCATACTTCTCCAGGTAAGAAGTAGCATCTTTAAAGAGATGATACATTGGTATCAAAAAGGAAGCACAGTCATAATCTGTGATCCAATCAAATACATTGTACAACACCCATGAAATCCTGTGAGGAATGTGCTTCATGACTATGACCACAACAGAGGTGTACAGGTGAGTGCGCAGAAAACTGGTGATTCCTGCAAGAGCGGGTGTTGTATATGGACAGCGGGCAGTGAATGATGGAGTGATAGTGACTGCCAGGAACAGGAAGGCCCATGCAGCAACAAGGGGTAGAGTGGTTTTGCCCAGAGTGGGGTGTACATCCCAGGTGAATATGCACAGGCCAGCGAAGAACAAAGCCAGTGATATTTGGAGGAGAAGGGGAAGAGATGATGCAATCCCAAAAACTCGCCAGGCAGTGAGCCCACTGCGGCGGAAGTGGCGAACACGCAGTTGGCCCTGTGGCGAGGCAGTGGCAAAGGCCATGTAGGCCCGCAGCCACTGTTTGACAAGGATGGCAAAGGATGCTGTTGCTAAGCTGATCACCAGGCTGGCAAACCAGAGGATGTTGATACGGATGGCTGAGATGGGAGGTTGGAAAGTGGTGGAGGGAGTGGAGGGAGTGGAGGGAGTGGACATGGGCATGGAAGCAGATGCTTGATTGGGATCTTGAAGGAGAGGGTAGGAGACAATGACAAAGGCAGTAAGGACTGCAGAGTATAGACCAGTCTACAACAGAGATTGTTCATATTAATTCAGTACAAGAAAGGAAGGGAGAGAGTAGAACAAAGACGTACAAAGGTAAGCAGGGAGTCAATATCTTCCTTGTATCCACCGATCTCTTGCTGATCAAATTCCTTGAGGGCTTTCTCCACCGCAGCCCAACCGGTGAGCTGTCCAGGTGGGGCTTGCTGTCCAGGCGGAGCTTGCTGTGCAGCACTTGCACGCTGCTGGGTATTTTGAGGATCCTTTGGGGCTGAGCCAGAAGAACGAGGGTCTTGAATATCTTCAGCCTGATTAACCAAAACCCTGCCTCTGCCGCTTGTGGCTGCAGCAGGAGCTGGAGTGGCAGCAGCAGCAACCAGAGAAGCAGCTCCTGCACTACCAGTCACTCCAGAGACAGAGGGAGGGGGTTGTGGGTTCTGAGCGCAAGCACAAGAACAAGATGTGCACTTGTTGTCACTAGGAGGTGCATGGACATTCAGAGCATGCGAGCTGCCAAGATGTGAGAGTAGATTTCCCGCATGCTTGAGCAGTTCCGCAAATTCTTGAAGTTGGTCGGTAGCAGCACACCCGGCTGCGCTATGCAGAATGGAAGGGACTTCGACAACAGGACTAGAGATTGTGTGATTGTCGACAGAGGCCCGAGAAGTGCTGGGGTGAGGCGGTGACAGCCGCGGCGATGACGAACCACCAAGCGCGGGAGCTCGGACATCAACATCGACAGCACCAGGGCCATCTGAGCTCGTGCCAATCACGGCGGAGACGACGCTATCGTCAACCGCGGCGGAACCTGGAGTAGAGCTGCGTGCACTCGACAGACCGAGAGGCACAAAAGCGGGACTGGCTGCGCCAGTGTCGCTCGAGCTAGCCTCGCCGGCGGCAGTAGCGGTGACTGGCTTGCTTGCACCTGAATCCTGAGGTCGGCCAGAGATGTGTGCACCCGAAGCACCGCGAAGCGAGGTAGTACCGTGGACGTCGACAACACCACTGTCGCTCGAGCCCGTCTTGATGAGAGCTTGGCCAGTGGGGTCGTCGCCTTGAGCGTCCTTGGAGTGACTCGCGTTCGACAGACCGCGAGATTGAAGAGCGGCATCACCGGTCGAGTTCGTCTCGACGAAGGCTGGGACGGTGGCATCGCCGACGAGAGATCGATGAGCGGAAGGGACGGGGCTGTGCAGACTCGACGAACGAGGAGGCGCAGGAAAGACGTCGACGGCACCCGTGCCACTCGAGTTCGTCTCGACTGCGGCTAAGGCAGCGATGTTGCCCCCTCCAGTCGAAACCTGAGGAGAGGAGCGACTAGCAGCGCTCAACGAAACGTCGACGTCGACGCCCCGCTCTTGAGGCGGAGCGTCTTGCGACGCGAGCGTGGGAGCGACCGCAGCGTCCGTAGCTGAGGCTTCTTGAGTGCCGCCGGGGTCAATGGCAGAACGAGCGTCGTTTGCGACGTCTGAAGTCATGATACGAATTTCTTGATATTGAGTGTTGTCAGAGACGATGAAGTTTGGTGTGCGACGAGCGAGACTGAGGTGGTGGTTGCAGAGAGAGAGAGAGGAGGAGAGACGTACACGACGTGAGGAGCGTACGCCTCGTTGTAGCTGCGTGCTGAACGCGGGATATGGGCGTTCGCGTGCGTCGGTGATTCCCATTTCCAGATCGTGGCGGTACGCGCTCGTGGCCACGTTCTTGGCGCAGCTTCACGGATAGGGTGGTTGAATGCGACTGGAGAGCTGAAGGATATCTTTGTCAGTGGAGACGGGTATGATCAGAATTCATAATGTACATACCAGAGCTGCGACGCCGTACCAGGTTGATGTCATATCCCGGGGCACTCTCCCAGCCAGTTGACGTAGAGTGAGACCAATTGCAGCTTTGCATGGAATATGATGAGACCTGTCGACAGCGGGGAATGTGAATGAGACGGATCCGAGGGTGGACTGCTGTACGTACCCGTTCAGCGTAGGCGGCCTCCAAATGTGAACAGACGAGACAGGTCACAAAACAGCTGCGAAAGGGATGCGTTGTGTCAGCGTTCGCGCAGCTCACTACGAACGGTGAGCCGCGATAACAGTACCGTCTGGTCTGCAAAACGAGGTCAAATATGTCAGCGATGGAACGAGGATCTATGACAGACAACACGCACCGTTGATCTATCGCGTCGTATACCCGTGGCTGGTTCTTAAAGTGTCGAGGAAATGGAATTATACTGGCGATCTGCTTCTCGTTTAGCAGCTCTCGTACAAACGGATTGCGTCGATGACGCCAAAGAGGACCTTGCTCGCGCCTCAAATACAGAGGCGTCTTTGTTATTCATGACGGACAGGGGAGGCGTAGAGTATAATGCAGCCTTCCCACCCGAGGGTCGTCTTCCAAGGGTCGTCTCATGGAACGACGACTATGCCGACGACGGGCACAAGCCATGAGGCTCCCGGGGGCGACTGGGCAGAGCTGGGCAATGGAAGAAACAAGGACAAGGTTCAGCCAATCATGGAGGAGGATAGACCTGAATGACAGCTGCGTAAGTGTTCTAGAGGGAAAACCAGAACGGCACTGGGAGATTTGAGGAGAGTAACAACGCCGTACGTGATGTATCGACTATAACGGTGGGCGAATACTCACCTTGAAGCTGAAAACTTGTCTCGACCACCAATCACCGTGTAACCAAACGTCCTCACCCCATCTTCTCCGATACTACGTCGCGGCGCGGACGGAATGGCTACTATGCCTAAGTAGGCTGCATACAAGTTGGGCTTTGGCCGCCGTGGAGTTCACAGTGTACTTCGAGTTCGAACGATCGAGTAGTATCTGATTTCTATAGTCTCAAATGTCACTTGACTGAGTTTTACATTGTACACATAACTCTAGCTTCGTTGAACGAGGAAAGGTCAACTCAAAGCAGTCGAAGAACGGCGATCGTTTACGCACCTATACTGCAAGGCCACTCGACGACAGTGCTCTTACAGCAAATAACCCACTCTGGCAGTCGTCATGCCCGTGTTGCAGTGTCGTGGATGTAGCATTCGAATCGTCTTGTCAAGGTTCAGAGTAAGTCGCACCTGAATCGTTGACATCGAGGCATCATGAAGGTTCGCAGCAAGATGGCCATGGGTGGTGGCGTCTGTACCGAATGCTCAGATGAACCTCGGGCCGCTCGCCCTTGCAGCTCAACGCACGACCACCATGTTTCCGCCTGTTCTCACTCTGTACAACTCGGTAAGTGCCTTGTCATGCCTCCTCGAGTACCTCTGGACTTACTAGAGTCAACAGATTAACCCTACGCAACGAGACTTGGCCACCAGTGCACCATGCCCTTCACTCGCTGAGCACGAATCCAGGGCACTCCTACCCCAGTTCACCTGCAACGACGCCGACAACCAGTTACACGTATGATGTAGCCGTCCCAAGCTCTATACTGGAGGGAGTAGCAGACGGGACCATGTGGGAGAGAAGCTGTAGAGGAACTTTCAGCGGGTAAGTCGTCGCCTATTTCGCTGAGACCTTTCCTTGACGTCTTGTACCGTTTCCTCGCCCACTTGGACTCCTCTCAACCCGTTTGTAGCCCCAGCCCTTTGCATGAACGCGAACACCCTGCTCACTTGCACAAACGCGATCTCCCTGTCTACTCGCGATCCATCTCGCAACTCGTCCCATCAAGCCCATACCTGCCCATATCGTGCAACATCTTCTACGACCCTGGTCTCCAGCTGTCCCAAGACTCCACTCGCTCTATTTTCTGTCTCCGATGGTCTTCAACTTCTCAAGATACATATCCTCTACGCCGAAAGTGACCCAGACGACGTGCACGAGGACTTTCACACCAGTCTTCGCGGTTCCAATCTACTCCTGCTCGAGACCGAACACCCTGGAATCGATTCGTCGGATTCGGCAACCTGGCGTAAATGCCCAACGAGTGGATTGGCTACGACGACAACCTAGACGACGCGCATATAGTCTCAAATTGGAGCAGCTCGTCTGACTAGTCTGTTCTTTTCACCGGGTATGCCTCCTCGCCCACTTCTGCTTGTACACGAACTTGTATGCTACCTCGACCTGGAGCTATGCACGAAGGAGGATAATCGCGTCTCCATCATCCGCCACCTACAAGGGGATTTCGTGCCCGCCAACACGGCCCAGCTGATTACAGCCGTCTGACGTCGAATGTTGCGCTCTTCAACGACAACTGACTCGATATTTGTAGTTCGTGCGAGCCACGCGTAAAGCGATCGGCCGCGACTATACGAGAAGAAGCTAGGAATACCCCACTATACGCGGTCACGATGCTTCTCTAAAACGGTGAGTTTTCGTACAGCTCGCCGTCTTGCACCCGACACTAAGGATCCCCGTGCGTGCGTACAGAGAGGCGGTATCTTAATGCGCATATGCCTTCTTACAGTCAGCCAAGGACCCTGGCCGTCGTCACAAGCAATTAATACTCGTCGTTCGACACATCATACTACGATATTGTGCTAATTATAGTTTACTCAGCATCGTTTCCTCACGTTGCTTGCTCGTGGCCATGTACGTATGTCCCAGTGCACTCGGCGTGCGCATTGTTATGGCAAGCTGCACGGTTGGAGGCATTCTCCCATTACAATCTCACCGTACCCACATCCGATCGTTCTGCCCTCATCTTCGAAACTCTCGCCGGCGGCGAAACGTACATTCTCTGGTAACCGTCGATCCTTATGCTCACGTTAGAGCGAGCGCGAATCGATGAAGAGCTCGACACTGCAGGTTTCAAGACACACGGTCCAACTTGTGAGCTGGCAGGGATGGCACCGTGTACGGAACGAGCACGCGAGGACGGAAAACCAGCAGTCTTCGCGAGGTGTTATAGAGGGTCCTTGATACGCAACTTGGCATACCGTAGCCTCGAACGTCGAGCAATATCGCAACCAGTGTATGAATTGTACATTACACGCCAAATAGTATAATACTATGAGACATGTTTACGACGAAGGAGCATTCTGGCTTCGCAAAAGAGTGAGATAGTTAACGTTTGATGCTTACTATTAGCGGGTAACGTCGCAAGTTACCTCCCGCCCTCCATCGCTCATGGGGTATATCCTCCGACAACGAATGCGCTAAATACTTGGATGTGGGATCCGGTTAGAGGAGTCTACCGATCCGTCAAAAGCCTCGAGTGTGAGGCAGAGAGGAAACGGTAGGGGCACCCCGTTAATGGTTCATGGTGTTCGTGTTTGGCGTTGCAGGCTCTACGCACGTCATGTACTACGAAGAGTCACTTCGCTGAGGAGAAAGCAACCTTCATCGCGGCGAGTTCGTTCGCTTCAAAGATTGTGGAATGCCTGGCACCCGGTAGGCGTGACAACTGGCATTGTAAATGCGCTTCAGAACATAAAGATGAAGATCGATCAGTGGTACGAGCGAATAGATGACTCACCGATTTTTAATTATCGAGACGGCCAGAACTTTGCTGAAGACCTGTTCATAGGTACCGAGGAGAAGACGATTCGTCGACTTCATGTCGTTTTGTAGGATCTTTGCCAATACCGTAACGACCGCGCCCATGAATGCTACGATGAACGAGTGCTGTATGCGTCTTATTTCGTGCACATTGTCAAGCCCTTTAGCGGTCGAAAGAAAAGAAACGTGCCTGCTCATATCCGCATTCTTCTCCGATCGACGACGACGGACGTTTTGCGAAGATCTCTCTTTTGAATACGACGGGAAGAAGCGGTTGAGCAGGAGCATTGGCGGGCACACGGGCACTGAAGCCAACGGTGTCGCAAGAGAGTCAGAAGCAGAGATAGGAACTGAGGATAAGATGTGCGATTCCGTGGACACATTGCAGAGGACGGTGTGATTCTAGATCCACGGTGTGTCGAGCGAGTTGGAGAGACGTAGTACGTGTACGTGCAGACCAATGGACTCTACGCGAGGTCTTTCGACCGTTGGGTTCGTCAAGTCTTCTGTCATAAGATAAAATGAACATCACGCCGTTTGATGTGGAGTGCGAGGGTGACCGCGTGGAGGTGCATGCAGTGCAGTCGTTACTCACAATGTACAGCGATTATTATGCATGTGCATTCTTCGACTTCCCCACAGCTCACTGGTTCGTCCGTGTTCGATGATTAGCCACGGCGGAACCGCCTTGGAACTGGGGAGACTTCGACAATCTTCGGATGACTCTGCCTATACGCGTACGCCGAACGACGAGGGAGTTGTGTACACGCATGAGCGTGAGCGGATTAAGGAGACCAAAGTGAGAGCTACCGACATGCAAAAAGCAGCATGTGGTCCTCACATCGGGCTGTTATATAGCCTTTGAACGCATATAGCTCTGGTGGCTGCTGGAAGAGAAAGCAGTCCGTCGACTAATCAACGAACAAAGCGTTTGTGGCTATAACTGAACTCACCTAGACATAGAAAGAATATCATGTTAATTAGTACTACACGCTAGCTTCAGAGATGGGTGAAGAAGGAGGTCATGGCGGTCGTGGTCGTCGAGGAAGGCAGGGAGATGAGCGGAGTTCGGACCGAGCTCGACCCAGTTGAGGAAACGCCACCGCGGACGCGTCTTCTCTCGCGACCAACACCATCCGTTCTCACTCGACGTCGATGTATTCTCATTCATGGCCGATTAACTGAAGAGTGAAGAGGGTGACCATGTTGAGCGAGAAACTTCGCGAGGTCTACGGTACGTCGCTCCATCTCCGAGTTGTTGGACTCGACCTCGCTCACGATACATATAGGCTCTGCACAGTACCGTACTGCTGTCGGTCTGCTGTCTGGGGCTGGAGCTCATCCCAATTCGTGATCGCTACTTTCGCTACTGCAGCTTCGTCAGCCGCATCGACGTCCGCCTCCCAGCATAAGATTATGACTTACTACGTCTTCGTCTGTCTGCTCGCAGCGGTGCCCGCCGTTGCTTCACTCCATCAATATCTGGAAATCCTGCCCTCCCTACTGTCGCTCGCTTCGCAGACTACGCTAATACTATTCAACCTCGGTGGCTGCGGCATCTGAACGGACCGCAATTTCCTCAACACGACTCCCGGCCGACCTTGTGAATGACGATGCGACGCGTGTATGTCTTAGTGTCTACAGGTTATGAAAATGACTCAGTACGTCCTACCGCCACTGTTTATTCATGACATTGACAACGCTTTACTACGAAGACTGCTGACGCGTTCATACACGCTCTCGGCCTCGACGGACGAATACTCAACGCTCCGGCGTACGCGTACTCCCGACCCGTTCACTCGTGCGTCGACGCAAAATACGACGAGAAAGCTGCACGCTCCACACATTTCCAAGCTCAACTCCTCTTGCTCCTTCCGCCTCTTGCAGGCAATTGTCCTGCGAACGTTTGTCATGCGGCTCCGTACTGTGCTCTCAACTTAACTTGCGCAAGCTGACGGGCCCCTTGTCTTCCAATAACGTGACGCACTGCGGATACTCCTCCTCTGTACCCCCTTCTGTACCACCTTCCGCAAGCCCACGTGAGTCTGGGATCATCGTCGCTGTCAACCAACCCACTGAGAACCTGAAGACGAGCTCACATGTTTCACCATGGGCTGTCGGCGCGCAGTCAATGGCGCGGCTACGAACTGTGTACGCGTATGGGCCAAACGGTGGCCCGTCTGATAGATGTGTGAGGTACAGGGTGTAGAGTGATCGTCGATGATGGAGGGCAGGAGTCAAATAAAGTTTCAAGGTGCGTCGCGGCGACGTCTCTCATCTGTGTCAACTAACTTCACACACAGGTTGAATCCGTCAGGTTTTACACATGAAGATTACGGTCGACGTAGTCTTTCGCATACAGCCAATATACTGCCACAATTCCCTGGTCATCTCATTAATTTGATTGTCGCGCTTTGACTTCCTCTTCCACTGATCATCCCGATGATCCATGTTCCCCAACGACTTATTCTCGCCATGTGCACCACTCTCTAACTGGTGCTTGACGCTTAATCTTTCCACAGCCCATGCCTCTGTCTCCGCCATTTGGCTCCTTACCACCAGTATTGACCTCTACGTCTACGTGAGTGTGAATCTGTGTGATCCTCGTCACTGTCTTCAATGAACCTGTGACTTCCACTATGATCCAGTTCAATTGCTTGTGGATGAACATATGAAACAGTGACGTACTCTTGAATATGGCGCAAAGTCCACACCACAATATTGTCTGTGTGCTGTGAGCCACTTTCACCCTGGGACACAGCATCATGATGAAGTGAGGGTGTTGTAAGGTGTAACATCAAGTTGGCTTGTGTACTATCTGTAACAACCTCCAATTTGTCTTGAGCCTCAGCAGGGACCTGCGGAAGATATATTAGTGAGTTGCATTGTGTGGTATGTCCTAGAGTAATCTATCACTTACTGTCTCATTGTGGAAACCTATAGGTAAACTCATTGCCACAGTACAGCCTTCGGCAATGCTTGGAGTGGCTCCCCCCTCCTCCGAGGCTTGGTGCGCTGCTACGCCTGCAAGGTCTTCAGCCTCTTCAGCAAGTTGCGTGGATCTTTCTGCTGGCTGAAGCTATTGAGAGTATGTGGTGAGTGCTTTATTAGCTGACTTCTCTCAACAGCTGACATACCTTTTTAGGGCCATTTCCATCATTCAGCCTCTCACCAGGTGAGTGATCTATGTCTTCTGAGTCGTGAATTATCTCATGCCTGTACCAAACAAATCAAATTAACTTTTTATTGGCAATTGCTCCCAGATGACTGAACTCACATTGGATATTGTGTTTGTCCAGGCTGGATGTGGCCAGCTGGTCCTGAACCGGTCTGGGAATCTGAATATCGCACAGCTGTGTTTGCAGCTTTGACTTCAGCTTTTGAAGGGGCTCTAGACTCTGAAGGTGATGCATCCTGTACACAGTATACATGTGAGTTATAAGTGTCTACCACAGATGATCAAAAACATGAAACTCACTGAGCTGTCTGTAGATAGCTCCTGCTGCAATCCTCCAGCAACACCAAGTTCCTTGGCATCAGCTCCAGAGTCATTTGGAATGGGGTCTTGGGTGCCTTGGGCTGGTGCGCTTGTCACTCTGCCTTCCTGTCCTTCACCATCATTATCCTCAACTCCAGACGGATACAGGTTTCCTAGATTTCTCCAATATGCCTCAGCCATGCGGTATCCTTTGTCCAGAATAACACATCGCTCATCACTTGACATGTGTGCAATTCGCAATAGCTGAGGATGTTGGCTAGGAATCTGTGACAAATTCTTTCCAGCTGCCCGCCAAAGCATGAGGTAGAAATAGTCTGGAAGAGGCAAGGCTTCTTGTGAGGAATCTTCTGTTGGATCAGGGATTTCTCCCCAGCCAGATCTTGCAAGTTGTTGTAACTCTGCATGTTCATCTGCTTGTGAAAATAAAACAACTAAGAAATGATTTAATCTATCAGCTAGCCAGATAAAGGTGCGCTTCCATAGTTTTGCTTCATTGGAAGACCACCTTGGCCTGCTGTCCAAATTGTCATGAATCTTGCCATACATCACTCTCACAGAGAGTAGTGAGAGCTTCAGGATCTCTATGATCTCCAGGTTCCGAAAGTCACTGCTGTTATAGTCCACAATGCTGTGGATAACATTTGACAATTGATGAATATCTGAAGATTATAATTGAGTGATTGAAAATGAGATGTGTTGTGTCAAGTGCACTTACCTTCAGCATTTGTATACACAGCTTCACAGATCTGGCAGATAGCAGTATATTGAAAAGTAAGGCATTGCCTCACAAGCTGTATTTCTAGATCAACATTGTCTTTATAGAGTATGAGTAGGTGTACAAATAAAAGACTATAACTAGCAGCTCTTACCTGTGCTATTGCTAGGAAGTGCAATATATGTCATACGACACAATATTAAGGCAGCTTTCAAGCTCTGCCATATTTTTTCTCCATCAGATCCTGACACAGCTGTGCTAATTTCTTCTGGACTGGTATTCTGGGGCCGAGAAGAGTTTTGAGTGTCATCGAGTTGCATAACAATGCAACATGTCCAGCGAACAATAGTCTGCCACTGCCAGTTGTTTGCAAGAGTTACACCATCATCTATCGTTTTAGCAACTTTGGAGACAATATGAGATTGAAAAATATCGTCAATGACACTCCTCACACTTGGTGATAGTGATCCATAAGTTCTGAGAATGTGCTCAAGATCAGTTTCACCATCTACCACAGGTATGCGATTGCCAATGATTTGCATAGCAAACTCAATGAGCTGAACCCAGTTGGCATCACTTTGCTCTAGGGCACTTTTGATAGTAGTCCCAAGAAGACGATCATCTGCCTGCAATGCATCTGCAGAGGCCAAGATTTTCAGGTCAAGCTGTGCATCTTTAATCATGTCTGACTCCTCCACTAGGTTTAGTTGGAATTGGGGAGGATGCTCAACAGCATGCTTGAAGAACTGCCAGGCCTGCTTAAAAGGAGTGACATACAGTAGGTCTGTGATGAAGTCAAATACCCAGTATAGTGCTCTAGCAACTCCATGAGGAATATGCACAATAATAGCAAGAGAGAGAACTGGGTACAGTTGAGTGCGGAGGGTGTGTGTAATGTCTGCTAGTGCAGGCGTGGTGTATGGACACTGGGCAGTGAATGAGGGTGATATGGTGACCACCACAAAAAAGAACAACCATGCACAGACAAGTGGCAGGGTTATATGACCAACAGCAGGATAAATATCCTGAGTGAAGATGCAGAGACCAGCAAAGAACAAGGCCAATGAGACTTGAAGCAGGAGAGGCAAGGCGGATGCAATGCCAAAAACTTTCCATGTCTGAAGGCCTGCACGGCGGAAATGGCGAATGCGCAGTTGTCCTTGTGGTGAGGCAGAGGCAAACTTTAGGTATGATCTAAGCCACTGCTTGACAAGGATGGCAAATGATGCTGTTGCTAAACTGATCACCAAGCTGGCAAACCAGAGGATGTTGATGCGGATGGCAGTGATGGGAGGCTGGAAAGGGGAGGAGGCAGCAGAGGGAGTAGACATGGGCATGGAAGCAGATGCTTGATTGGGATCCTGGAGGAGAGGATAGGAGACAATGACAAAGGCAGTGAGAACCGCAGAGTATAAACCAGTCTAAAACAGAGATTGTTCATATAAATTAAGTATAAGAAAGGAAGGGAGAGAGTAGAACAAAGACATACAAAGGTAAGCAGGGAGTCAATATCTTCCTTGTATCCACCGATCTCTTGTTGATCAAAGTCCTTGAGGGCCTTCTCTACCGCAGCCCAACCGGTGAGCTGTCCAGGTGGTGCTTGCTGTCCAGATGAGGCTTGCTGTGCAGCACTTGTAGGCTGCTGGGTATCTTGAGGACTCGTCTGAGGCAGGCCAGAAGAACAAGGGTCTTGACTATCAGCAGCCTGAGTATCTGGAATCCTGCCTTTGCCGTGGGCGGCTTCAGCAGGAGCTGGATTGGCAGTTGCAGCGGCCGCAGAAGCAGCTCTTGCACTACCAGTAGCTTCAGAGACGGAGGTAGGAGGTTGTGGGATCTGAGCACAGGCACAAGCACAAGAACAAGTTGTGCACTTGTTGTCACTAGAAGGCGCATGGACATTCAAAGCATGCGAGCTGCCCAGACGCGAGAGAAGATCTCCCGCGTGCTTGAGCAGTTCCGCAACTTCTTGGAGTTGGTCAGTGGCAGTACACCCAGTTGCGCCATGAAGAACGGGGGAGTCTTCGACAACGGGACCAGAAATTGCGTGATTGTCGACAGAGGCCCGAGAAGTGCTGGGGTGAGGCAGCGGCGGCGAAGAACCATGAAGAACGGGAGTTGTGCCGACGTCGATAGCACCAGCGCCATCTGAACCCGCGTCAACCGCGGCGGGAACAAAACTATTATCGACCGCGGCGGAACCTGGAGTGGGCGTAGAGCTGCTTGCACTCGACAGGCGGAGGGGCGCAAAAGCGGGGCTGGCTGCGTGGGTGTTGCCCAAGCCAGTTCTGCCCACGGCGGTAGCGGTGACTTGTTTGCTTGCACCTAATTTCTGAGGTCGGCCAGAAATGCGTACACCCGGCGCACCGCGAAGCGAGGTAATACCGTGGACGTCGACAACACCACTGTCGCTCGAGCCCGTCTTGATAAGAGCTTCGACAGTGGGGTCGCTGACTTGAGGATGTCCGTAGCGAACGTCGCTCGACAGACCGTGGGAGGGAGGAGCGGTGTCTCCAGTTGAGTTCGTCTCAACGACGGTTGGGACAGTAGTGCCGCCGACGAGAGATGGACGAGGGGAAGGGACGGGGCCACTAGCACTCGACGGACGAGGGGGCGCAGGAAAGAGGTCGACGGCACGCATGCCAGACAAGCTCGTCTCGACCGCGGCTAGGGCGGCAGCGTCGCCACCCTCAGCTAGGCCATGAGGAGAGACAGAACGAGCGGTGCTCAGCAAAGCGTCGACGTCATCGCTCCGCTCTTGAGGCGGAGCGTCTTGCGACGTGGGAGCAACCGCAGCGACCGTAGCTGGGCCTTCTTGAGTGCCGCCGGGATCGACGATGGAACGAGCATCACTCGCGTCGACTGAAACCATGCTGCGAGTTTATTGGGGGATGGGTATTGCGAAGAGCGACCTAAAGTGCTTGAAAGACGAGGTTGGATGCGCGACGAGCGAGTGCGAGATGGTGGTCGCAGAGAGAGAAGGAGAGCGCAAGGCGACGCTGTGCAGGACCTGTGAGACGCATCTGACACACGTCAAGTATCCCTTGTATTCTCATTGGTAGAATCTGGGCGCCACGTCCATGTTGGCGTGCGTCGGTGATTTCCATTTCCAGGTCGTGGCGGTACGCGCTCGTGACCACGTTCTTGGCGCAGCTTCACGGATAAGAGTGCACCTGGAGAGCTGAAGAGCATCTTTCAGCAGTGGGGACGGGTATACGCAACGTACGCACCTAGGCTGCGACGCTATAACGCGTTGATATAATCCCGGGTCACTCTCCCAGCCATTTGACGTAGAGTGAGACCAATTGCAGCTTGCCATGAAATACGACGGAAGCTATAGGCAGCGTGGAGTATCAGTGAGGTGGATATCAGGATGGACTACTGTACGTACCCGTTCAGCGCAGAAGGGCTCCAAATGCGAACCGATGAGACAGGTGACAAATAGGAGAGTCCTGAGAGAGATGCGTTGGGTCAGCGTTCGTGCGGCTTACTGAGAACGGTGCACCGGGTTAACACTACCGTCTGGATCTGTAAAACGAGATCAAATATGTCAGATATAGAACGAGATGCATGATGAGCAACACGCACCGTCGGTATATCATGTCGTATACCCGTGGCTGGTCCTTAAAGTGTCGAGGAAACGGAATTATACCGCCAATCTACATCTTATTTAGCAGCTGTTGTACAAACGGATTTCGTCGAGGACGGCGAAGCGAACCTGGCTCGCGCCTCAAATGCAGAGGCGTCTTTGTTATTCATGACGGGCAGGGGAGGCGTAGAGTATAATGCAGCCTTCCCACCCGAGGGTTATCTTCGAAGGGTTGTCTCATGGAACGGAGACTATGTAAACGACGAGCATGAGGCCCCTGAGGCTTCTGGCGGCGACTGGGCAGTGGGAGAGAGCGAGAAGGGTCAGAGCGGATACAATTGTCATTGAATAGCAAAGATGTAATTGACATTTGACTTCCTGAGGAGACTGACGACGCCATAAGTGCTGTATTGATTGTGACCATAGGCGAACACGTACCTTTAAAAACCTATTCCGACCACTGACTACCGTGTAACGAGACCCTCTCGAGCATCACCCCACCGTCTCCGATACTACGTCGCGGTATGGACAGAACTGTTACCCAGGTTGCACACAAGCTGGACTTTGACCGCCGTGGAGTTCACAGTGTACTTCGAGTTCGAAAGAGCGAGTTGGATCTGATTGCTATAGTTCTGAAAGAACATCAGACTGAATTTACGTGTGTGTAAATAACTCTAGCTTCGAAAGAAGAAAGGTCAGCTCAAAGCAGCCGAAGAACAAGATCGTTTACGCACCTATACTGCAAGGCCACTCTCGACGACCTATTACAACAAATACCCCACTCTGGCAGTCGTCATGCCCGTGTTGCAGTGCCGTGGATGTAGCATTCGAGTCGTCTCGTCCAGGTTCAACGTTCAGAGTAAGCCGGGCTTGGATAAATTCTCATGACAGTTCGCGGTAAGTTGAGTGGTGGCGTCTGCACCGACTCGTTGAAAGATCCTCGGGCCGCCCGCCCTTGCAGCTCAGCGCACGACCTCCATGTCTCCGCTTGCTCTCACTCTCTGCAACTCGGTAAGTGCCTTGTCATGTACCCTCGAGCACCTCTGGACTTACTGGAGTGACCAGATGTGCCTACGCAACAAGACATGGTCGCCAATGCGTCATGTTCCTCGCTCCCCGAACACGAGCGCAGGGTAACATTACAGTAGCGACATCGACAATCACAATCTGACACGCACGATGCAACCGTCTCAAGGTGTGTATTGAAGGGAGTAGTGGGCGGGATCATGTGAGAGGGGAGGTCGTAGAGGAACTTCTAGTCGGTGCGTCGTCGCCTATTTCGCTGAGACCTCTCATTGACCTCTTGTACCATTTCCTCGCCCACTCGGACTTCCAACAACTCGTTTGTAACCCCCGTCCTCAGCATAAATGCGAACTCTCTGCTCACTCGCCCCAAGACGATCTTCCTAACCACCTGCGCCCCATCTCACAACTCGCCCCATCAACTCCATGCCTGCCCACCTTGTGGAACATATTCCACGATCTAGCCGTTTCAAGACGCCTCTCACTCTATCTGCTGTCTTCGACCGTCTCTTTGATTGCACGTCTCTGCTCCGATGGTGGGACCCGGACGACTTGGTCGCGAACTTCCGCACTAGTCTTCGTAGCGCCAATTTTCTCCAGCTCGAGCCCAGGCATCCCCAAGCGGGTGTAACGGATTCCAGTACTTCCATATGACGTCTCAGGGTACACGAATGCACCAACTTTGCGGGCACGAGGAACACCACCGCCCTCTTTCACGTTTCTGGCCTCGTTCTTGGTTCAACAAATGGATTAGCTACGGTAACACTGCAGCCCAGACGACGCGAACACAAACACGAATATAATCTCAACTCTATCCCAAGACATGGCTGGTTGTCTTACCGGGTACGTTTCCTATCGTCTCGTATGCCTAATGATTCTAGCTGAAACTTATAGAACAATCAGTTTATGTGCTCAGGCTATCTCGAACGTGGAACCATAGCCGAATGACAATGCTCGTGCTTTCACCGTTTGTCACCGTCGGCGATAATATGTGATGGCAATGTCATCTCCTCACCACTTGACGTCAAACGTCGCGGTCTTGATCGACCCCATGCTCGACCTTTGTAGTTTCCGTGAGCTACGCGTAGCACGACTGGCTCATTCTTGCGACTGTGCGAGAAGGATCGGGGAATACCCCGCTATACCGCGGTCATGGTGCTTCTCTAGATCGGTAAGTAATCTCGTACAGCTCATCTGCTCGTACTCGTCACCAACTATCCCCGCGTATAGCGAGGCGATGTCTTGCCACGCCTAAATTATGCCATGTCGTCCGCAAGCGAGTGATCCCCACTTTCTTGTACCCAAGGAGCCTCGCCGTCGTGACAAGCAGTAAGTACTCGACACATCACATCACGCCATCGTTCTGTTCACAGTTTCCCCACCACTCATCCCCCGACATCGCTGCGTACACCGCGTGCATCGTCGAGCTGCAGCTTCGAGGCATTCTTACTGTCACAATCTTATCGTCCCCCGACCCATCGTTCTCCTCTCGTCATTACAACGCTCGCTGACCGCGGGGAATAGGTTCTGTGGTAGCGGTCGACACTCATGTTCACGTTAGCGTGAAGCAATGAAGGACTCGACACCGCAGATTCCAGTACATATGGCCCAATCTGTGGGCTGGCACGAGGACGAGGACGAGTATGCGAGGACGGAAGGCCCGTCGTCGCGAGGCTCTATAGAGGGTCCTCGATACCCAAATGTCGCAGAACGTGCCCTCGGACGTCGGTAAACCCGCATCGAGTGTAGAATGTGTATATTACGCGTTCAACAATAATAATACTATGAATATTCTTACCGCAAAGGAGCACAGGGGTCATACGCGAAGGAGTGAATTCGTTCGATACTGAGAGCTGCCCGGGTAACGTCGCAAGTTACCTCCCGCCCTCCGTCGCTCACGGTGATAAGACTGACGTGTGTCGCGATAGACAGTGGAGAGACTTGCCAGGGAGAATGCATAAACGATATCATTTATTAGGCGAGGTGTACTTACCCAGAATCTCATGCTCCGCACGGAGCGACACCTGATCATCTTCATCGCGGTGAGTTCGTTCGCATTGTAAAGTCTTTGAGAGGTTGGTTACTGGTACCCAGGAGGCGTGACTACTGGCTTCATAAATGCATTTTCAAAACATACGAGAACACTGAACTGTAGTACTGACCAATAACTCACCGACTTACCTACTAGAGGCCCAGAATCCTAACAACTACCCGTTTGTATGCACCGACGACGAGCAAACAATTCGTTCTGTCGTGTAGGATCTTCTCCACGACCGTGACAGCCAATTCCACAATTTGGTACGACGCATTGAATCGATCCCTTCAGCGGTCGAACTCAGCGCGCCGGCCCCATACTAGTGTTCTTCTCTAAACTCTGGCGAACGGCAGAGGGTGAAGGGACATAGGGGAGTGTTGGCGAGCGGAGGGGCACTGAGAATAATTGGTGGCCAAAAGTGTGAAGGGAACGAGACGGAGGAATGACATTTGTGATACTTCTTCGGATGGATATAGTACTGCGGAGGGCATGTAGGCGTAGGCTCAGGATCCATGGGGTTTCAAGCGGTCCGCAGAAACATAAGATGAGTACGCACTGATCTTTGAACTCTACTTGAACCTCATGAAGTGTTGAGTTCGTCATGTCTAGGTTGTCCCTTGAGATGAAACGAAGACTTTAAAGCTTGATAGAGTACGAAAGTGAGTTCGTGGGGGAACAAGTACCGTCGTCGTCACTCACCGTTGTCCGACGAACGTTCATCTATCTCTGCATCGTTCGTTCCTCCGTGCCCGATGGCCCGTCACGGTGGTGGGAACCAGGAAACGTTCATGACGGGCGAGATTCGGACGAGTCTACTGCACGCATACATGGAGCTACGAGGTTGCTGTATGCATACAGGAGCGTTCGCGTATCGAGTACTTGAGAGTGAGAGCTACAGACGTGTAGGACAGCAACCTCTGGTCTCACGCCGGGACATAACATGGCCTTCGAACGCATACAGCTCTGGTGGCTGTTGGGAGAGAAAACAGTCAGTCAATTAGTCAACGTTCAACGGCGGAAGCGTTCGTGGCTGAAAGTGAAATCACCTCACATATGCGCATCATCATGCATGGGAGAGGCTGCAAAGGTGGGTGAAGGAGGTCGTGGTCGTCGAGGAAGGCAGGCAGATGAGCGGAGTTCGGACCGAACTCGAACCAGTAATAGTTGAGGAGACGCCACCACGAACGCGTCTTGTTTCGCGACCACCACCATTCCGTTCTCACTCGCTGCTCAGACAGTTCCTCGACGTATTCTTACCCATGGACCGATCAAGTGATGAGAAGAGAGGGTGAGCGTGTTGTGCGGAAGACCTTGTGAGGTGTATGGTACGTCGCTCCGTCACCTAGTCGTTGGACTCGACCTCGCTCACAATACCTATAGGCTCTGCAGTCACCAACTCATCGTGCAGTGCCATACTGCTGGCGGTGCTACTCATCGTACTCAGCATCTTCTCGCGATCGGCCCTGAATCGCTTCCCGCACAGCTCCCAGCCACACCCGCCGTCCACTTTGGAGTATCTTGCACAAACGACTGTCTCTCGTCCGTCTGCTGTGCACTCGCTTTCAGCAAGTAAAACTCTCCATGCGGCTTCGTTGCTCACGTTGGCCTTCCATGTGTGTGTGTTATCAAGTCTCGGTGGCTGTGGTATCTCGACAGATCGCTCGACAGGACCCCGGTCAACGTCGTCAAGATGTGACCGACGGTGCGACGCGTGTGTTGCCTGCCAAGTAGGTAAGGAAGACTACTCGACGTGTCTTGCTGTGACCAACCATCCACGATGCTAACACCTTTCTACGTTCTCGCCCTTCGACGGACGATTACTCAACGTGCCTGCGTACGCGTACTACCGGCCCCGTTCATTCGTACGTCGCCGCGACATAAGTCGGGAAAGCTACACGTTTCATTCCTCTGGAAGTCCATCTGCCCTCGTTTATTCCCCTCACTCGCTACCTAGCCCAGGCACTTCTCCTTCGTGAATTGTCCCGCCCTCACACGGATCCATTCTATGCTTAACTTAACCCGCGCAAACTGACGGGCCTTCTATCCTCAAACAACGCAAGGTGTTATGAAGACTATCCGTCTGCTCCGTTTTCTGTACCACTTTCGGCGAACCTGCGTGAGTCTAGAATCCTCGTCACTGTCGAACCGACCCGCTTCGGAGCGCAAAGATGAGTTCACACGTCGCACAATGAACCACGAACGAACTGCTTTCCAAGAATGAAGCTTCGAACGCTTAGTGATATATAAAGGAGGTGCACTATCGAAGGCAGAGGATTGGAAACAGATGAAGCTTGAAAGTGCGTCGTGGCGATGTCTCTTATATAATACTCCTTCTGACAACTGACCATACGCGTAGCTTATAGACGTGTATATTACCCCTCGGCATATCTTTTCCTATTTAGCGAATATACTTCAACGACTCCTGGATCCTCGCATGAACTCGACCATCACGCAGCGACTTCCGCGTGGACGAAGCAGCATAAATTTGGCATACAACGATTAAATACAAACATTTGGACGACACGGAACAATACATAAAACCGAGATAAGGACGACCCGTCGTCTGTGATAACCAATTCTCGACACGTGTGAGGCCATCGTTCCGTCCTTGGTCCTTACTCTCTCTATTCCACAGTCTTCGCCTCCGCCGCCACCTCCGCTATTTTCTTCTCGCTTTCACTATCAACCTTTACGTCTGCGCGAGAGTGACCCTCGTCCCTTTCGCTCCTGGATCTGTGAGTTCTGTTTCAGTTCGCTGTCGGAGCAATCAAGATAGTGACCTACTCTTGGATAGTGTGTGAGCTCTCCGCTGCAATATTGTTCATGCACTGCAAGTTGTCTTCGTCCGCGGCATCGTTAGGAAGCGGGAGCGCTGTGTGATCCCACATTGAGCCGGAGGCTGGTGCGTTATTAGGGGTGAAATCCGAGCCATCTTGAGCCTCACCCAGGATCTGCGGAAGACATGTTAGCGAGTTCCATTGTGTGGTATTTCCAAGTATAATCTATCACTTACTGTCTAATCACGAGCACCTGTAGGCAAACTTGCTGATGTGGTAAGCCGCTCAGCAATGTTTGAAGTGGCTCCACCCTCCGCCGAAGCTTGGTGTGCCACTATGCCTGCAAGGTCCTCCGCCTCTTCAGGCAGTTCCATGGGTGTTCCTTCTGGTTGAAGCTATAGAGAGTATGTAGTGAGTGGTTTCTCTGGTAGATGTGGCTGCAAACTTGATTCACCTCCTCAGGACGATCTCCATCATGGCTATCATCCAGCCTCTCACCGGGTGAGCAGAATGTGTCTTCCGTACTGTGAATTGTCTCATGCCTGTACCAAATAAGTCAAATTAACTTCTCACTGCTCTCAGGCAACTGAACCCACAATGCAGGTGCTGTTTCTCCAGGCAGGATATTGCCATCTGATCCAGGACTGGTCAGGGAATATTGCTCAGCTGCTTTAGTGGCTCTGAATGCAGCTTCTGAGAGAGGTCCAAACACTGAAGGTGATGCTTCCTGTGACACAGTATACATAGTGAGTGATAAGAGTTCATAAGACAGATGACAAACGTGAAACTCACAAAGATGTCTGTAGGCAGCTCTTGTTGTAATCCTTCAGAAACACCAAGTTCATCTGCACCAACTCCAGAATGGTTTGTGGTGGGATCTTGGGGACCTTGGGGTTGTGGACTTGTCCTGATGCCTTGAACTTCGTCATCCTCAGTTCCAGGTGGATACAGGTTTTCTGGGTTTCTCCGGTATGCCATAGCCATCTCCACTCCTTTCATAAAAATACCATTTCGCTCATCACTTGACATGTGAGCAATTCGCAGTAGCTGAGGATGTTGGCTAGGGATCTGTGACAAATCCTCTCCAGCTGCCCACCAAAGCATGAGGTAGAAAAAGTCTGGAAGAGGCAAGGCTTGCTGTGAGGAGTCTTCTGTTGGACCAGGGATTTCTCCCCAGGCGGATCTTGCAAGTTGTTTTAATGCTGCAAGTTCATCTGCTGATAGTCGAAGACTTGGATGATGTAAGAAATCATCTAATCTATCAGCAAGCCGAATAAAGGTGCGCTTCCACTGTGCTGCTTCAATTGAAGACCATCTTGGCCTACTGTCCAGATTGTTATGGATCCTGCCTGACATTGCTCTCACAGCGAGTAGTGATAGCTTCAGGACCTCTATGGCCTTTAGTTCCTGGAATCCACTGATGTAGTCAGACACAATGTTGTAAATGACATGTGCCAATTGATGGATATCTGAAGGGCAAAGCTGAATGTTAAACAATCTAAAGTATAATAAGCTGTAATTAAAACATTACCATTGTCATTTGTGTACACAGCTTCTAAGATCTGGCAGATATTGGTAAAATGCAGAGTAAGGCTGTATTGCATGAGCTTCTGTTCTGCATCTGTGCGGCCTTTGTGGGATTGAAATAAGACTAAGGAAAGAAACTGCAGGACTGTTAGATCCTGCACAGTTTCAACCTCATCAAGTTTGATGTTTGCTAAATCATATAACTTGGATGCAAGTTCAAGACTTTTCATCTGCCATGTTTTTTCTACAGCAGCTTGTGAAATCTGTGACCTGATCCTAATGATTTGCTTGGTATTGGTGCCTAGGGGAAGAAAAGGTGCCTGGGAATCATTGATGTTCAAGACAATGCACAATGCCCATCGAGCCATCATTTGCTGGTTCTGTGAAAAGACCACAGTAGCACCTCCTCCAGCTGCCCTAGCAACCACAATTGATTGAAAGATCAGATTGATAGCCTTTCTTGCATCAGATGGGAGTTGATGATAACTGTTGGCAATTTGCTGAAGATTTGTGTTATTATCCACCACAGGTAAGCGGTTGCCAATAATTTGTACACTGAACTCAACAAGCTGAGTCCAGCTACTGTCACTTTGCTCTAGAGCACTTTTGATGGTGGTCCCAAGAAGACGGTCATCTGCTTGCAATGCATCTGCAGTGGCTAAAATCTCCAAGTCATGTTGTACATCCTTCTGCACGTTCACTTCCTCCACTGGCTTAGGAGTCTCATACTTCTCCAGGTAAGAAGTAGTATCTTTGAAAAGACGGTACATTGGTATCAGAAAGGAAGCACAGTCATACACCGTGATCCAATCAAATACATTGTACAACACCCATGAAATCGTGTGAGGAATGTGCTTCATGACTACGACCACAACAGAGGTGTACAAGTGAGTGCGCAGAAAACTGGTGATTCCTGCAAGAGCAGGTGTTGTATATGGACAGCGTGCAGTGAATGATGGAGTGATAGTGACTGTCAGGAACAGGAAGGCCCATGCAGCGACAAGGGGTAGAGTGGTTTTGCCCAGAGTGGGGTGCACATCCCAGGTGAATACGCACAGGCCAGCAAAGAACAAAGCCAGTGATATTTGGAGGAGAAGGGGAAGAGAGGATGCAATTCCAAAGACTCGCCAGGCAGTAAGACCACTGCGGCGGAAGTGGCGGACTCGAAGCTGGCCTTGTGGTGAAGCAGTGGCAAAGGCCATGTAGGCCCGCAGCCACTGTTTGACTAGGATGGCAAAGGAGGCAGTGGCTAAACTGATCACAAGGCTGGCAAACCAGAGGATATTGATGCGGATAGCATTGATGGGAGGTTGGAAAGGGGAGGTGGGAGTGGAGGGAGTGGACATGGGCATGGAAGCAGATGCTTGATTGGGATCCTGGAGGAGAGGGTAGGAAACGATGACAAAAGCAGTGAGGACTGCAGAGTATAGACCAGTCTAGACAGAGATAAATTTGGCAGTTGAGTTTAATAATGACAACAAGTGAGACAGCCAAGTGGGAACTCACAAAAGTAAGCAGGGAATCAATATCTTCCTTGTATCCACCAATCTCTTGTTGATCAAATTCCTTGAGGGCCTTCTCCACTGCAGCCCAACCAGTGAGCTGTCCAGGCAGGGCTTGCTGTCTAGAGGAGGCTTGCTGTGCAGCACTTGTGAGCTGCTGGATATTGTGAGGATCCTTCGCAGGCCGGCCAGATGAAGGATGATCCTGAGTCTCGCCTTGGCTACTTGTGGCTTCAGTAGGAGCTGGATCAGCAATGGGAGTGGAGGCAGCTCTTGCGCCACTATCCACTTCATAAACAAAGGAAGGGCGTTGCGGAGCCTGAGCGCAAGCGCAAGAACAAGATGTGCACTTGCAATCATTTGGATGCACATGTACATGCTGAGCATTTGAGATGCTGATGCGTGAGAGAAGGTTCCCAGCATGCTTGAGCAATTCCGCCACTTCTTGGATTTGGTTGGTAGCAGTACACCCAGCTGTGTCATGGGGAATGGAAGTGTTTTCGACATTCAATGCATGGGTTGTGGAAGCATTAGCAGAGGTCTGAGAAATATGGAGATGACTGGAGAGATGGTTGGAAGGGGACTGAACAGACTGTGCAGTATAGAAACTGTCACAACTTGCTGCAGCTTCCATAGCAGTGAATACAGGATGGTTGATGTGTGCAAGAGATTCACACTGGAAACAATGAGATGCACTTGATGGACTATCAGAGCCCTCAATAAGCTCTGAGAAAATACAATTGAGCTGCTCCACCTGAGTAGCATGCCTCAGCCTGTCTGTGGGGGAAGCTATGGGGCGCAGCACCCATATGCTACTATTGAGATTGAGATCGGTAGAAGAACTAATCCCGGCGGGTGGCCACGTCCCGGAAAACACATCTTCACTGTGTGAGATACCTGTAAAGGAATGCCAAGAAGAAGGGTACAAGTTTGTATTGTCTACCACATCACCCTGGTAAAGAGAGTGGGCAGTCAAGCAGACACCAGTAGAAGACTCTGAGGATGGCACAGCTTGAATGTGCGAGAGTACAGGAGAGGAATCTTTGTGTGACACAGAAGAAGATCCATTGTCCACGAATTCAACAGATACACGATGTGTTTCGTTGTGGCCGCCAACGGCGGTGGAGCGGTAACCTGCAGAATCAGGTGTTAGCTTGAGCAGCGCGGGGGTATCCACGACCGCCAAGGGTAGTGCGGTGTCATCCGTGAGTGAGGCGCAAGGCAAATCACCAAAGTCAGGTACGGTGTTCAAGTCCGAGGGCTTAACTTGATTGTGCACGAGCTTGACGGAGGCATCCGACAGCGGGAAGGATTGAATATCGATGTTTGCGAGCGAAAGATGACGTGGCCCAACGGGGTCTGCGGCCGAAGTAACATTCGAGGTCGGAATCTGAGTCGTTGCAGTGGCGGTCACAGCCCGAGTGTGCGCACCGTCCACGCAAGCATCGAGGGAGGAATGCCGGTCGACGCCGTCAGCGCGTGAAGCCCGACGCGATCCAATTTCGCGATCGGAGGGAGAGCGAACATCCGACGCAGAGACCGCGACGTGCTGAGGGGAAACAACTTGATCGTGCGCAACACCGGCTGAGACATCTAAGATGGGTGGCGATCGAATAGCGTTATTCGCAAGCGAATCACGTTCGAGCCCACCAGAGACAGTACTCGACGACACATCTTCGTCCGAAGAAGAGGGAGAGAGCTTGATGGGTGCACCGAAGGTAGGCAAGGAGTTGCTTGCGTCGTCGTCGGCGACGGCAGTAACAGTGGGGCGCGTGCCGCCAGGCTCGTGAGCCATACTTGAAGGCGACTTCGGAGGATCCATAGTGGGCGAGGCTGGTTCTATAGGAGTGTAACAAAAGTTCAGTAATGAGGTATGGCGACGAGAAGGCGGTTTGCGAGGTGCAAGAGAGATGTACTTCGAAGACGAGAGTTGTCGACGACCGACTAGAGTTTGAACGAAGACGAGGAAGACAACGCACTGGCAGAGTCGGTCCACGCCGCTGTATCGCCTCGAGGTGCCCACGCTCCTATTGGTCGGACACAGCGTTCAACTGCCATTGTGCGGTGATTCCCATTTCCATGCATCGTAGAGCGTTGACAGATTGGTTGTCAGCGGCGTAAGACTCGGACAGCCTGTATCAAGACTGCGAGACGAATCGTATGTCAGTCATCGTAATGTGAAGAGAGCTCGAGAGACCGTACATACCAAGGAAGACGGCTTGCACCACACTGGCAGCAGTAGCATAATTCTGTGTCGCACAGCGAGTCGGATGGCTTAGAGCCATGCCTGTTTCCCACAGCGAACAGCCTCAAGCACTACACGTTTTTCGCGAAGGAACAGCATTGAGATGACAAATCCACATATCATAGGACTCCGCCGATAGGAGCGTAGAACGCACGGAAGCCCTGTATATGTGAACTTCGATAAGTACGTGCTCGTCGTCGCGCGATCACTGACGATGAGCGTACTTGTATAATACAGAGCCGCCCGCAACTCATTCTACTCCTTAAAGGCAGCACTCCTCTCTTGGCAGCAGTTCTTTTCCACGACAAGCAAGAGCGACGCGTGCTATCTGACGACTTCTGTTGGCTTATGGTGGAGGACTTAGTGGAACGGTGCAGAGTTACATTAGGCGCCCTTTGAACTGTGCAAAGGGACGTCTCGCATTCTTACTCCATTCCTACTGCATCATAGCAATACTGTATGTATCGTGCGCGAAAACAAAAAGTTACATCAAGTGGTGACACGGTATAATTACAACTCGAAAGCGATTTCATCTACTACACAACGACAACTGATACAACACAAACACATCCATCTGGCCGTCGTTCGCGACTAGCGACCCTACCCCTCCCCTTCGACGCAGGGTCATACAATCAACGAGCCAACGAAGACACCAGAGGTCCAGAGGGTGATCAAGGCCGAATAGCGATCTTGAGCGCCGTACGGCTGTTCATCTTATCGAGCGCGGCCTGGTAATCCTCCAACTTGAACACGTCCGTCACCATACCCTTCACTTTGACCTTGCCGCCGTCGAGGTAGGCTACGGCGCGAGGGAAGCAGAATGCTTGCGAGAACGAGCCGAGGATCTGCGCCAAAACCGCGTTAGCCATCGCAGGAACACCATGAAGGACTTGGACGTACCGTGATCTCGTCACCGAAGATCTTACTCGGTGGCCAATGCACCTGCGCCTTGTTCTCATACACACCGTAGATCATGATAGTACCACCCCTTCGCACATAATTGATACTATCCTGTGCGATCTTCTCCACACCCGTCGCCTCCACAACCACATCAAAACCATAGGGGTTGTCCTTCTTCAGCTTCTCCCACTGCGGTCCCGGGTTCTGACGGTCGAGTTCGATGTACTCGTCGCCTGCTTCGAGCTGCTTGGCGATGTCCATCTTGATGCCTTTGGGGGCGGCGATGACGACACGGTGTGCGCCGTTGAGTTTGAGGAGTTGGGCAAGGATGAGACCTGTTGGGCCTGCGCCGAGGAGGAGGACGTCAAGGCCGACTTGGGGGTTGAGTTTGTCGAGGCCGTGAATGGCACATGCGGCGGGTTCGAGGAGAGTCGATTCTTCGTCGGTAAGGTTGTGGATCTTGTAGCACTTCTTCTGCGGACTAAATGGCGGAAGAAAAGAATGACGCAGTCAGCTATGAACGGGATCTTCGAAGGATCCTCGATCGTGTACGTACTATGCGATGTATTCGGCAAAGCCTCCGTCGTGTGTTACGCCTCGTGCGCCGAAGTTCTCGCACAGGACTGCATCTCCACGTCGGCAGTAGAAGCAATCGTCGCACTGTCAGTTAAACGTCGGACGTGAGTATATGCGTCTCAAAACGAACAAGGGCCCGAGAGAGGACTCACGATTACGCTCACGTCTGCGACTACGCGATCACCCACTTCAAAGCCTTTCACGTTCTTTCCCATTTCCACCACCTTGCCGATGGCTTCGTGTCCTGGAATCAGCTATGGGATCATCGCCAGACCAGAGAAAGCTTGTTAGCATCCGGAGAAGATGATTACATGCTACCGGAAAAACGGCGACTTACAGGGAATTTTGCAATGAATTCTCCGTCGTGGATGTGCTCATCTGTACCGCAGACACCGCAGACCGAGACTGGATACGATTGTGGCGCGTTAGTGATCTAATCAGGGCGATAACGCGAACAGCTATCGAACCTTTGAGCAAGATGTCGTCGTCGCCAACCTTTGGGATTGGTACCTCTCTAATGTCGAACTTCTTGGGCTATTCGGGCATAAAAATCAGTCTACGTCGTGCCCGTCGCGACTGTGACCAGAAACGTACCTCTCTACCAGGGAGCATCCATCGTTCCTTCGGGCATGATTGTTGTTGCAATGGGAGAGAGAGGGTGGAAGTGTTAGATTACGGAGGGGTCGTCGTCAAGGAAGAAGGAGAAAGTAGAGGCCAAAACACGCCCCGAAAGAGTCTTATATATGCGACATCGAAAGAGAAAACAAGTGGGCGGACCGAGAATGAAAAATCGGACGCCTCGACCGTGTAACAGTACACCTCCGTACCAAAGCAGGTTGCAGTTGCGACGTGGTAGACAATGTCATGAAGGTTCGCAGCAAGGGCGTCTGCACCGACTCGTCGAACGATCCTCGGGCCGCTCGCCCTTGCAGCTCAACGCACAACCTCCATGTCTCCCCTTGCTCTCACTCAGTACAACTCGGTAAGTGCCTTGTCATGCCTCCTCGAGTCCCTCTGGACTTACTAGAGTGAACAGATCAGCCCTACGCAACGAGACTTGGCCACTAATGCGTCAAGCTCCATGCTCGCCGAACATGAGCCCACGGCACTCTAGTGCACCTGCAACGCCACCGGCGCCGACCACCTCGCACGTGTGATGGCAATCGTCTGAAGCTCTATACTCGAGGGGGTAGCAGACAGGACCATGTGGGAGAGGAAGCCGTAGAGGAACTCCTAGCCGGTGAGTCGTCGTTTGCTATGTTACTGAGACTTTTCCTTAACGTCTTGTACCGTTCGCTCCCTCACCTGGACTTCCCCCAACGCGTTTGCAGCCCCCGCTCTCTGCATGAACGCGAACTTTCTATTTACTGGCGCGAATGACGGTCTCCCTGTGTACTCACGGTCCATCTCGCAACTCGCCCCATCAAGCCGATACCTGCCCATATCGTGTAACATCTTCCGCGACCCTTGTCTCTAGTCATCTCTAGACTCCACTTGCTGTCTTCGACTGTCTCCTGCTAGTGGAGTATACACCCTTCCTCTGCTGGCTGTAACGTGCGCGAGGATATTCACGCCAGTCTTCGAAGTTCACCCCGCCAATCCTCTCCCGCTTGAGCCCACGCATCCTCCGACAAGTACAGCGGGTTCGAGGACTCCTGTAGAACCTCTCCGATGCCGCGAGCAAGTTGCGTTCGTAGGCACGAGGAACGCCGCCGTCCTCTCTCGCAATTCTGATCTCATTCTCGGTTCAACAAGTGGATTGGCTACGACAACGGCCTAGACGACGCACACGCATATAGTCGTAACGCAATGCCCCATTCATGGCAGCTCGTCTTACCAGTGTGCTACTGTTACGGGGTATGGTTCCTATCGTCTCGTATTCTGACAACTCTCACTCAAGCTTATAGAACAGTCAATCTACGTGCTCAGGCTATCTCGACCGTGGAATCACGCCGAATGGAAGCAAATGCTCGTGTTTTCACCGTTTTACCCCTTCGACGACACTATGTGATAACAAGCGTTGTCCTCTCCCTAGTTGACGTCGCACCGCGATCCCGGCCGACAACAAGCTCGATATCTAACTGGTTTCCGCGAGTCACGCGTAGAGCGACTGGCTACTACCTGCGACTGTGCGAAAAGGATCATAGAATACCTTGGTATACGCGGTCACGATGCTTCTCTAGATCGGTAAGTTATCTCGTACATCTCGTCTGTTCTCACTCGTCTCTAACGATCCCCGCGTATAGCGAGGCGATGTCTTACCACGCCTAAAATATGCCATGTCGTCCGCAAACGAGTGACCCCCACTTTCTTGTACCTAAGGAGCCTCGCCGTCGTGACAAGCAGTTAGTACTCGACACATCACATCACGCCATCGTTCTGTTCACAGTTTCCCCACCACTCAACCCCCGACATCGCTGCGTACACCGCGTGCATTGTCGAGCTGCAGATTCGAGGCACTCTTACTGTCACAATCTCATCGTACCCCCGACCGATCGTTCTGCTCTCGTCATCATCACTCTCGTCGGCTGCAAAAAATACATTCTGTGGTACTCGCCAACACTCGCATTCGCGTTGGAGCGAGCGTGTATGAAGCTATGAAGGGCTCGACGCCGCAGGTTTCAAGGACATATGGCCCAATCTGTGGGCTAGCACGAGGACGGAAGTCCCGTCTTCGCGAGGTTCAATAGAGGGTCCTCGATACTGAAACAGCGTAGAACGTAATCCCGGAGGTGGACAATTATGGGATTGAGTGCAACAAGTGTATATTACACGTCGAATAATATAATCTTACAAAACTGGTTACCACGAAGGAGCATGGAGTTGTATGCGAATGAGTGAGGCTGTTGGATGTTGAGACTCCCGCTCTCGAGCTGAATCGCTTACGGGCCGTGTCCTTCGACGACGATTATATAGTCCTCAGAAGAGCGACAGGTTTGAAGGGTTTCTACGACCGTTCAAAAGCTTCGCGTATTACATCGAAGGGAGCAGAGACGGGCTGCACGTTGGTGATTGTCGGAGCTGGAGTGCGACGTGCTAAGGCTGAAAGGCGTAGCGATGGACGGCGGAGAGCTCTTTACTGGGGGGAGAGCGTAAACAGCCGTTTCTTGACCAGAGTGCGGTGTACTCACCGAGAATACAATGTCCCACTCGAAGCGATACCTGATTTCCTTCATCGCGGCCAATCCGTTCGCTTGGAAGGTCCTGGAGTACCTGGTACCAGGAGGCGTGGATACGAACGGTTCAATTGCGTTGTCAGGACCTAAGGATGGACACTGCATGACGTGATACGACGTACGCGAGCTGTATGTGTCTTGTTTCGTACCACACAGGGGCAAGCTCTCTAGTGGTCGATTTCAACGTGCATGCCCATGCTCGCGTTCTTGTCGACGACGGACGTTCCTTAAAGACCCTTCTCTTGCGAACAACGGGGTAGGAAGAGGCCTGGAGGAGCGTTGGTGAGAAGAGGGGTGCTGCGACCAATCGGCGTTCCGAGAGGATGAGTGTTAAAGGCAGAGGGATGTCGTTTGAGATACCTCTTCCAGTGGATGCACTAGGGAGGGCCGCGTAACTCAGGACAGGACCCGTGGTGTATCGAGCGATTCGGGGAGACGTACCGTGTGTACGTACTATGAAGCCTACGAGAACTTCTTCAAGCATTGTGTCCCTTCACGTCGAAATTCTGTCGTGAGATATAACGAACACGACAAAGTTCAGTATAGTAGGAGAGTAAGTTCGCGTAAGAGCATGTAGTGACGTCGTTACTCACCGTTGTCCGACAGCCTCCATAGGTTCGCCATTTCTACATCGCTCTTTTCTCCATGTTCGATGACCCGCTACGGTGAGATCGTCTTGAAACTGTGAGAGCCTTCTTGATACGACGAGTCTGCCTGCACGCGTACACCGATCGACGAGAGTGGTGTATGCATATATGAATATTCGCGTGTCGAAAAGGTCAAGGCCAGAGCTTCTGACGTGCAGGAAAGCAGTAGGTGGTCCTCGCCGGCTTGTCTTCGGAGAGGTCTGGCAGCGGTTGGAACAAGAAATAGCTACTTAGTTAATCAATAGTCGAAGCATTGGTAGCTGCGCGTGAACTCACCTTTCTTATACACACTACATCATTTTGTATGAGTCCTACACGCTAGCCGCAGAGGTGGATGGTCGTCGAGGAAGAGGCAGTAGCCTGAGCGGAGTTCGGACCGAGCTCAAACCAGTTGAGGAAACGCCACCACAGACGCGTTCCCTCTTTCGCGGCGACCACCATTCGTACATCCTCACTCACTGATCAGACAGTTCGACCACCTCGACGTATTCTCACCCATGGACCGATCAAGCGAAGATAAGAGAAGATGAGCGTGTTGTGTGGGAGACCATGTGAGGTGTATAGTACGTCGCTGCATCTCCAAGTCGTTTGGACTCGACATCGCTCATGATACTCACAGGCTCTACACAGTACCGTACTGTTGTCGGTATGCTGTTTAGTTCTAGAGCTCATCCTAATCCGTGACAACTTCCCGCTGGCGAGCGTGTTTTCCTACGGCAACCTCGTCAGCCGCGTCGACGTCTGCCTCCCAACATAAGATTATGGCGTACTACATACATTTCCGTCTATCTACTGGCTACGATCCCTGCCGTTACTATGCCCTATTGGTATCCAGAAACACAGCCCTTCCTACTGTTGCTTTGCAGACGACGTTAAACGCGTATCCTATTTCATACAACACTCGGTGGCTGTGGCAGACAATTCCCTCAACAGGACTTCCGATCGACGTCGTCAACCTGGGAATGACGGTGCGACGCGTCTGTCACATAGAGAGTCCACAGGCTGCGAAGATAAACTGGTACGCTTCTACTGCCATCGTTCATCCATAAGGCTAACAACTTTCTACTCGGGAGACTGCTGATGTGTTCATACACGCACTCGGCCTTGACGGACGGATATTCCACGTCCCTGCGTGCTCTCAGCCCCCTTCTTCACTCGTACGTTAACGAGACGTACGATAAGAAAGCTACACGCTCCATTCCCTCGCAAGCCTGTTTCCGCTTGCTCCTTCCCTCTACTCGCCTCCTGCAGGCACTTCTCCTTCGTCCGGACCTCGCACGAATCCATTCTATACTCAGCTTAACGTGCGCAAACCGACGAGACTCCCGTCGCCTAAAAACGCGGTGCATTACGGACGCTACCCATTACCGCCTTCGGTAAGTCTGCGCTAGTCGAGGGTCCTCGTCGCTATCGACCTGCCCACCTCAGAACGCAGACTGGCTCGCCTGTCGTACGATGGACTGTCTGCGTGGTCGGTGTCACAGCTCCTTATGAACTATGTACGCGTATGGACCACAGGCTCGCTGATGAGATGGAGGCATGGGGTGCGAGAGCGTTGTCGGTGGCGGATGAATGAGACGAATGAAGTTTCGAGGTGCGTCACGGCGACGTCTCTCGCATACTGCTCCTTATGTCAACTAACTAATCACATAGGCTCTAGATATGTAAATTACGCTCGATCTCGCCTTTCGCATTGAATCAATATCCTTCAATAGTTCTTGTTGGCGTGTTGTGTCTTCGGCTCAATCATCGTGCACTGACTTCCTTAGGACTCAAACGAGGATGCATATATCTTTGTAGCAATCACATACAAACTTTCCGACAACAAAAAGAATCTAGCTCAGCGAGTTGAAGACGACCCGTCGTCCGAAACAACCTATCATCGACACGCCAGGCCTCTTGTCCACCTGCTCGACACTCATGCTCCTTATTCCACAGCCCTCGCCTCCGCCTCCGCTGTTTGCTCCTTGCCACCGG
The DNA here is from genome assembly GCA_037042295.1 of Irpex sp. Y119-03. Classification (NCBI taxonomy): domain Eukaryota; kingdom Fungi; phylum Basidiomycota; class Agaricomycetes; order Polyporales; family Irpicaceae; genus Irpex; species Irpex sp. Y119-03. The sequence goes on along the minus strand of JAXQKB010000065.1, from coordinate 27,262 downwards.
TATTGACCTCTACGTCGGCACGAGTACGACCCTCGTCACTCTTGCCACTCTTGAACCTGTAAGTTCCATTTAAGCTCGCTTTCAGATGTATCAAATTAGTGACGTACCTTTGGATAGTGTGCGAGTTTCCTGCCACAATATCATCTGCGCGCTGTGAGTCATCTTCGCCTACGGCATCGTCACGAAGCAAGGGTGTTGTGTGGTTCGACACTGTATCGGCTTGTGTACCATCTGCGGTGACCTGCGAGTCATCTCGATCCTCGGCTGGGATCTGCGGAAGATATGTTAGTGAGTTGCATCATGTGGTATGTCCAAGACCAATGCACTACAAACCATCTCATCACCGGAACTTGTAGGCAAACTTGCTGGCATAGTACAGCTGTTGGTAACACTTGGACTGGTCCCGCCCTCTCTTGAGGCCCAATGTGACACCCCCATCTTCAACATCTGCAGCATCCTCTGCTGTCTCTGCAGGTCCAATTGCAGGGTTTGGCTACCAAAAACATATGGTAAGCACTCTATTAGTGGACTTCCCCCAAAAGCTGACATACCTTCTTAGGGCCATCTTCATCATGGCTACCGTCACATCTCTCACCAGGTGAGAGCTCTGTGTCTTCTGTGTTGTGGATTGTCTGATGCCTATCAAATAAAGTCAAATGAAACATTCACTGCTCTCAGACGACTCAACTCACATGGAAGATGGTGTTTGTCCAGGCTGGCTGCCGTGGGCTTGTCCTGGACTGATCTGGAGAAATTGGTTGGTTGCTTCTATGCTTCTGACTTCAGCTTCTGAGGGGGCTACAAATCCTGAAGGTGATGCTTCCTGTAGGTAGTATACATGGTGAGTCATGAGTTTCTCAAGACAAATGATAACATGAAACTCACAGAGATGCTTGAAAATAGTTTATGCTGGTATCCATCAGAAACACCAAGTTCATCTGCATCAACTCCAGGGTTATTTGGGACAGGATTCTGGGTGGCTTGGAGTAATGCATCTGTCGCTCTACCTTCCCGTCCTTCACCATTATCATCTTCGGTTCCAGGTGAATACAAGTTTCCTGGATTTCTCCGGTACGCCTGAGCCATGCCATATCCTTTACGCCGAATATCATATTGCTCATTCCTTGACATGTGTGCAATTTGCAGCAGCTGAGGATGTTGGCTAGGAATCTGTGCCAAAACCTCTCCAGCTATCCTCCAAAGCATGAGGTAGAAATAGTCTGGAAGAGGCAAGGCTTCCTGTGAGGAGTCTTCTGTTGGATCAGGGATTTCTCCCCAGCCAGATCTTGCAAGTTGTTGTAATGCTGCAAGTTCATCTGGTGACAGATTAGAGAATGGCCTGAAATGCCATAATCTGTCAGCAAGCCAGATAAAGGTGCGCTTCCATTGTGCTGCTTCATTGGAAGACCAACTAGGTCTGCTGTCCTGGTTATCATGGATCCTGCCATACATCACTCTCACAGAGAGTCGTGAGAGCTTCAAGATCTCTATGGCCTTCAGTTTCTGGAATTCACTGCTGTCATAATCCACAATGCTGTGGATTATATTTGACAAATGATGAAGATCTAAAGATCAAAACTGACCGTCAGAAGAGTTGACGTTAGAACGAGCTCTGCTGAACACACTTACCATTTTCATGTGTGTACACAGCCCCAAATATTTGACAGATGACAGCACAGTCAAATATGAGGCACTGCTGTACTAGTGTCTTCTGCACTAGTATGTCCTCTTTACTGATTTGCAAAGCCCACTGAAATGTAAGCTGCAATGGTGCATACTCTCCCATTTTTTTGAAGCCCAGCAGACATAAAACCAGAAGTGTGGTATAGAGCTACAGCAAAGTTGAGGCGCTCTAAGTACCATTGTTTAGTTACGTGAGCTTGTTGGCCAATGCTATCCAGCTGGTCTGTGTTGAGACATAGTGGTAGACAGGGTGCAGCTGGATTTTGGATGCATATAAAAGTGCAGAATGCCCACCAAGCTATGGTGTTCCAATTCTTAGGAAAATGTTTGCTACTAGTGTTTGACTCAGCAACTTTGGGTACGACATGAGACCTGAATATCTCATTGATGACCTCTTGTACCATAGGTGAAAGTGTTCCATACACATCAGAGATGTGCTTTGGACTGATTTCACTATCCACAACAGGTACACGGTTGCCAATTATTTGCACAGCAAACTCCACAAGCTGAACCCAGTTGGCATTGCTTTGCTCCAGAGCACTTTTGATAGTGGTCCCAAGAAGGCGGTCATCTGCCTGCAATGCATCTGCAGAGGCCAGAATCTTCAAGTCATGACTTGTGTCATTAATCACACCTGCCTCCTCTGTTGGCCTTGATAGCTCATAACCCTGCAGGTATTCCTTAACTGCTTGCAAAGAATACTCAATATTCTCCATAATTTCTGACATAGCACATTTCTCCTCCAGCCAAGACAAAGCAAGAAGTACTGGTAGAAGCATGGCGGCAACACCCATAAATACACCAAAGCAGATGTATTTCATGAACACAGTCACAAATACAGGATATATGTGACAGCGAAGGGTGTAAGTGTAGCTTTGTAAGGCAGGAGTAGTATATGGGCAGCGGGCAGTGAAGGAAGGGGATACAGTGACCACTGCAAAGAGGGATAGCCATACACATACAAGTGGAAGAGTGGTGTAGCCAATAGTGGGATGCACATCGAGAGTGAAGATGCAGAGTCCAGCAAAGAACAATGCCAGTGAGACTTGAAGCATGAGAGGGAGAGTAGATGCAATTCCAAACACCTTCCATACCTCAAGGCCTGCATGGCGGAAGTGGCGAATGCGCAGTTGACCTTGAGGGGAGGCCGAGGCAAATTTCAAGTATGACCTGAGCCACTGTTTGACTAGGATGGCAAAGGATGCAGTGGCTAAGCTGATGACAAGGCTGGCAAACCATAGGACATTGATGCGGATGGCAGCAGAGGAGGGTTGGAATGGGGAAGAGGGAAGGGAAGGGGAGGCTTGGATAGCGGTCATGGAGGTGAATGTTTGATTGGCAATGACACGTAGAGCCTGGAGTGACTCGCCAGGGGTATCTTCTTGAAGCAATGGATAGGAGACAATGACAAAAGCTGTGAGAACAGCAGAGTAGAGACCAGTCTAGGAAGTGCACAGAGCATGATATCAATAAGTAGCTCAGATATATCAGTTGAGCACTGAATAACTCACAAAGGTTAGTAGTGAATCAATATCTTCCTTGTAACCACCAATCTCCTCCCGGTCATAGTCTGTAATGGCCTTCTCTATTGCAGCCCAGCCAGTAGGCTGACCAACTGCAGCAGTCAGGGCAGCAACTAGAGCCTGGTCAGGCTTCACCTCAGGAGTATCTTGAGCCTGTGAAGGATTCTGGACATCGGTGCGAGCCTGATCCTGTCTGTTGTGTACAGCTTGAGGACTGTCTTCAGTCTGGCCAACATCAGTCTGCATTGCAGAAGCGGAAGTGCTTTGAGCTCCTACACCACGGGGCTGCTCTTGCAAAGGGGCCAAAGAGACTACCCCCACCTTCGAGAGGAGAGCGGCAGCTTCTGCAAGCGATGCAGCGACATTTGTGAGCGACACAGCAGCCTCTTGAAGGCGGCAGGCAGCAGCGCCCACTTCATGCGTCCAACCAGCATCAATCTGACTTGACGGCTCAACGGCAATAGATGAGCGGGCATTGACACAATGCTCATCACTCGAGCGATCACGAGAAAGGGATGGTATCGGTGGTGAGGTGTCTGAACTTGCGGTAGCTTCCGCGGCGATGTGCATGGACTGGCTGATTCCCACCAGCGCCTCAAGCGAGGCGCGGCGAGACGCACTCGATGGAGGGCCTGAACCCTTGACATGCTCAGAGGAAACATCATCTGACTGCTCGACCTGTGCGACATGACCGGACCTGCCTGTGGAAGGGGCTGTGTCATCTGTAACTAGTATGTGATGTGCGGCGGCGGAATGACTAGACGGACCAAGGTTGGTCGGCAACGTTCCGGAAGGCACAGCTTGATTGTGCAAGGTATCTGTGAAGGGATGCAAAGGGGAAGAGAGGGAGCCCGCATCAGTCGCGGCTGACGCACGACGTTCTTGAACGACACCAGCAGTCGAGCGAAGGCCGATGGAGGACTCGATGGAAGGCACAGCTTGAATGTGCGGGGGTCCAACAAGGGAATCGGCGAGAGATGAAGAGGCAGACACATCATCCACGACTTGAACGGACGCGCGACGTGGAACACTTTGGATGAATGAGCCTCGACGTGCAGTACCCGGTGTAGAGCCGAAGGACGCAGCTTGATTGCGCACGAGCTCCTCAGGCACACCCGCATCATTCGCGAACGAGTCGCGAAGCGAGCCACCATCATTGGACGTAGACTTGGAGCGAAGACTCGAGTTTGAGGGCACATCTTGATTGTGCAGGAGCTCGGCAAAGCCGTTACGATCCACGGTGGCGAAGAGCTTGTTCGCGTCGTCCGTAAGCGACACCTGACGCTGTCCACCAGGGACAGTGGGCGAGGAAACGTCCGAGGCAGTGTTCCTGACGTTCTGAGAGGCCGTAGCTTGAGCATGCGTAGCCTCCACGGAGGCGTCGAACTGTGAGGACGACCGTACGCGGTCATCTGTGAGCGAAGCATGGCACTGTCCACCAGGAACTGCGGTGGACGACGCGCCGTAGTGAGGGGGAGTGAGCTCAGGCTTGACGGAGGGAGCGATGGTAGACGGCGACCTGGGCGTGTCGTCGTCGCCGAGGTGTGTGAGGTGAGTGGGAGGCGTGCCGCCAGGCTCGTGAACAATACTTGCAGGCGACTTGGGTTTCGGAGGATCCATCTTAGTTCTAGTAGCGTTCTGTAGAAGTAGAAGTTCTGTGAGTAAACGTTCAGCGATTCGAGATGTAGAGTACGATGTTGAAGACGAGAGTTGAGAGGAAGGAAGAGAGGAGAGGAGAGAGAGAGGACGCACTGGGAGTCAGCCCTCGCCGCTCTCGCATGCCCACCGCGTGTCGACACAGCGTTCTGCACTCCCATTGCCCAGATCTATGCACAGCGTCCAATGCCATGCTCCCGAGAGTCGGTGATGCCCATTTCCAGGAGCGCAGTCAGCCTCGTTCACAATATCGGGAGACTGAAGTCTATGGCTAGTCAGCCAACGTCTCGGAGAACAAGAGTGCTGAGACCATACCATGGCAAACAACCACAGGCTTGACTTTGCGCACGAGTGTGAACGACGGTTCGGATTTGCGAGGGATGGTCGTGGTTGAGGACAAGTTCGAAGATCTTAGCGCCCGACGCTCGTCTCGTTTGCTGCTTGAAGGCACACGTTATTGCATCAAGATACAACATGGTATAATTACAATGCACTCGAAAGCGATTTCGTCTACTACACAGCGACAACTGATACAAACACAAACAGATCCATATGTTGGTCGTTCGCGACCAACGACCCTACCCCCTCCCCTCTCGACGCAGGGCCATACAATCGACGAGCCAACGAAGACCGGAGGTCCAGAGGGTGATCAAGGCCGAATAGCGATCTTGAGCGCCGTACGGCTGTTCATCTTATCGAGCGCGGCCTGGTAATCCTCGAGCTTGAAGACGTCCGTCACCATGCCCTTTACTTTGACTTTGCCGCCGTCGAGGTAGGCTACGGCGCGGGGGAAGCAGAATGCTTGCGAGAACGACCCGAGGATCTGTGAAACGACACAAACAAACACCGTCAGCTACCGTACGAAGATGATGAAGGAAGGGTTAGGACGTACCGTAATCTCGTCTCCGAAGATCTTACTCGGTGGCCAATGTACCTGCGCCTTGTTCTCGTACACACCGTAGATCATAATGGTACCTCCCCTTCGCACATAGTTGATACTGTCCTGCGCGATCTTCTCCACCCCCATCGCCTCCACGGCCCTTCTTCAGCTTCTCCCACTGCGCACCAGGGTTTTGTCGGTCAAGCTCGATGTACTCGTTGCCGGCCTCAAGCTACTTAGCGATGACGATCTTGGTACCCTTGTCGGCGAGGATGACGACGCGGTGTGCTTGAAGCGTTAGGTAAGCATGAGACCTGTTGGGCTGGCATGGACGTCCTGGCCGGCTTGGGGTTTTAGGCCGTTGATGGCGTATCCCGCGGGTTGGAGGAGGATGGATTCTTCGTCAATAAGGTTGCGGATTTTGTAGCGGCTCCTCTGATGACTATTACAGCAAAAGGAAAGAACGACGCCGTCAGGACACATTCAGCTGATAACGAGATCGCACGGGGACGTACTGTAGAATATTGCCGGCGAGAACTCCACCATGTGTACCATCTCGTGCGCCAAGGGTTTTGCGCAGGCTCGCATCTCCAAGTTAATAGAAGCCATCGTCACACTATCAGTACCGTCAGAATGTGAGTAAATGCGGTTCAAAATGTACAAGGGGCCCTGAGAGAGAACTCACGATTATGCTAACGTCTGAGAACATGCGGTCACCCGTTCTTTCCCATTTCCACGACCTTGCCGATAGCTTCGCTTCCTGGAGACAGCTACGGGGTCTCTATAGGACCACGGAAAGTTTGTTAGCTCACGGAGAATATATTTGTAGGCTTCCGGGGAAATGACGACTTACTGGGGAGACTGTGCAATGAACTCGTCGTCATGGATGTGCCGCATACCGAGACTGGTTGAGGTGGCAGGGTGTCGGTGAGATCATCACAACGACAACACGGACGAACATCGTAAGTATCTTGGAGCAGATTGTCGTTGTTACCGATTCTAGCGATTGGTACATCTCTAATGTCGAACTTCTTGAGCTATTCGGGGATAAAGATCAGTCTACGTCGTGCCCGTCGCGACTGTGACCAGAAACGTACCTCTCTACCAGGGAGCATCCATCGTCCCTTCGGGCATGATTGGTGTTGCAATGGGAGAGAGAGGGCGGGAGCGTTGGTCGTACTAGTAGTGGTCGTCGAGGAAGATGAGGAAAGTAAAGGCCAAAACACGCCCCGAAAGAGTCTTATATATGCGACATCGAAAGAGAAGACAAGTGGGCGGACCGAGGGTGAAAAATCGGACGCGTTGGCCGTGTAACAGTACACATCCGTACCAAAGCAGGCTCTCGTAGGTTGCAGTTGCGACGTTGTACAATGTAGACAGTGTCTTGCAGGTTCGCAGCAACATGGGTGGTGGCGTCTGCGCCGACTTGTCGATTCTCAAATAATGCTCGGGCCGCTCGTCCTTGCAGCTCAACGCACGACCTCCATATCTCCCCTTGCTCTCACTCAGTACAACTCGGTAAGTGCCTTGTTATGCCTCCTCGAGTACCTCTGGACTTACTAGAGTAACCAGATCAGCGCTACATAACAAGAGCTGCCCGCCAATGCCTCAAACTCCACGCTGGCCGAGCACGAGCCCAGGGTTCTCTTACCCCAGTGCACCTGCAACGCCGCCGACAACCAGTCACACGTATGATGCAACCGTCCCAAGCTCTATACTGGAGGGAGTAGCAGACTGGAGCATGTCGGAGAGGAAGTCGTCGTAGAGGAATTTCTAGTCGGTGCGACGTCGCCTTACTCGCTGATACCTCTTATTGACCTCTTGTACCATTTCTTCGCTGACTTGGACTGCCCTCAACGCGTTTGTGACCCCCTTCCGCAGCATAAATGCGCACTCTCTGCTCACTTGCCCCAAGACGATCTCCCTAACCACTTGCGATCCATCTCGCAACTCGCTCCACGAAGTCAATACCTGCCCAACGTGCGCAGTATCTTCCACGCCCCTGGTCTATAGCCGTCTCAAGACTTCACTTACTCCATTCATTGGTCGACTGTCGCTTCGACCATACGTCGCTTTTCTGCTGGTTGTGACTCGGACCGTGACTTGGTCGCGAACTTCCGCACCAGTTTTCACACCGTCAATTAACCATTGCTCGAGCTCAAGTATTTTCAGACAAGTACTGCGAATTCGAGGGCTCCTGTAGAACGTCTCTAATGACGCGAGTAGATTGGTGATGCGGGCAAAAGAACGGAGCCACGCTCTCTCGCGCCTCTGATCCCGTTCTCGGAAACCTGGCGTAACTGCCCATCGAGTCGATTGGCTACGACGAGGACCTAGACGATGGGAAACGCAAACACGCATATAGTCCCAAATTACGGGTGCTCGTCCTATCATGCTGTTCCTTTCACTGGTCATATCTCCTCGCCTGGCTGCGTATACTCAGACTCACTGCAGTTATGCACGATTGCGGCCCCATCGTCTCCGCCTGGCGGGAATCCTTGGACTACTAGTAGCTGATACTAGCCTCGGTGAGTATAGCCGTTTGACGTCGAATGTTTCGGTCTTAAACGAAAACTGAGTCGATTTTTGTAGTTCGTGCAAGCCACGCGTAAAGCGATTGGCTGCGACTATACGAGAAGGACCTGGGAATACCTCGCTATACGCGGTCACGATGCTTCTTCAAGACGGTCAGTTCTCGTACAGCTCGTCTATCTATGCCCCTCTCTGACGATCTCCGTTTGTGTGTACAGAGAGGCGGTATCTTACTGTGATATGGCGCGTCGTCCCCCACATTCTTGCAGCCAAGAACCTGGCCGTCGTCGTAAGCGGCTAGTACGCATCGTTCGACACGTCACAGTACGATATGGTACTGATTACATTTTACCCAGCACTCGTTTCCTTACGGCACTCGCTCCTAACGCTGTCCGTATGCCCCAGTGCACTCGGCGTGCGCATTGTTATGACAAGCTGCATGCTTTGAGGCACTCTCCGTGTCGCAATCTCATCGTACCCCCAACCGTCGGTCACCGTATTTGATCGGCACTACTCTCATAATCGCAACTCTTGTCAGCTGCGGAGCATACGTTTTCTGGTGGTCGTCGACACTCACGTCCATGTTTGAGCGATCACGAAGCAAAAAAGGGCTCGTCGCGGACAGACAGCCCAGTCTGGGGGTTGGCGGGAATGCTATGAGAACGAGAACGAGCATGTGAGGGCGGAAGATTTGTCTTCGCGAAGTTCTACGGAGGATTCTCGATACACAAATTGGTATAGCATAACGAACGTCGATGAACTCTCATCGAGCGTAGATATGTATATCGCACGTCGAATAATATAATCTACAAAACTGATTACCACGAAGGAGCATGGAGTTGTATGCGAATAAGTGAGATCTCTCGATGTCGAGATTCCCGCCCTCGAGCTCCATCGCGCACGGGATTTATCTTTCGATGATGATTACACCTAGTACTCAGAAGTGCGACAGGTTTGAAGGGTTTCTACAGACCGTTCAAAAGCTTCGCGTATTACATCAAAAGGTGCAAAGAGGGATTGCACGTTGGTGATTCCCCGAGCTAGAGCGCGACGTGGTAAGGATGACAGGGTGTCGCATCGCGATGAACGGCAGAGAGGCCCTTGCTGTAAAGAGAGCGTAAGCTACGAACGATATTATGAACAGAGAGGTCTAATTTCGCTCTCGAGACAACACTTGATCCTCTTCATTACGGCCAATTCGATCGCTCGGAAGGTCCTGGAGTATCTGGTACCAGGAGGCGCGGACACAGTCGTTCTAACTGCATTGTCAGAGCATTACTATGAACACCGGTCAGTAGATAACTCAAGGATTTAGGTATTCGTATTCGATGTCCAAAACCTCGCCGGTGACCTGCCTATACGCACCGACGACAAGCGGACGGTATGTCAAGTTCGTTCTGCTACATAGGATCTTTGCCAATACCGTAACGACCGCGCCCATGAATGATACGATGCACGAGTGCTATATGCGTCTTATTTCGTGCACATTGTCAAGCCCTTTAGCGGTCGAAAGAAAAGAAACGTGCCTGCTCATATCCGCATTCTTCTCCGATCGACAACGACGGACGTTTTGCGAAGACCTCTCTTTTGAATACGACGGGAAGAAGCGGTTGAGCAGGAGCATTGGCGGGCACACGGGCACTGAAGCCAACGGGGTCGCAAGAGAGTAAGAAGCAGAAGATAGGGACTGAGGATAAGATGTGCGATTCAATGGACACATTGCAAAGGACGGCGTGATTCTAGATCCACGGTGTGTCGACCGAACTTCAGAGACGTAGTGCGTGTACGTGCAGACCAATGGACTCTACGCGAGCTTCCTTGAGCGTCGCGTCCGTCATGTTAGGATTTTATCCTGAGGTAGAACGAGCACAACAAAGTTCTGTGCAGTGCGAAGATTAGTGTGCGAGATAGCAAGCAGCGTCGTCGTTACTCACTCTGATCCGAGAATCACCATACGTTCACGTATCTGTGAATCTCTCCTTCTTCCGTGTTAGATGACCTGCCACTGTGGGATTGTCTTGGAACCGAAAAATGCAATATATTACAAGCTAAAGATCGAAATCTTTAAGAGATTTGGCTGGGAAAGATCTTTCGTCCTCATATGGTAATCGCTCACGCTCTCCCAGATCCTTAGTTTCCCCGAGACCACTGTGCTCTCGGCGCCCTAGAATGACTGGCCACCGTATTCTTCCGCCCTCTTCCGCCGCCGTACCTGCTGTCCCCGCCCCCGCGCTCAACTTCCCGACGCGATCAAATCGCGTGATCGCTGCGCGGAGTATTCCCGGTGGCGCTGCTGTACCTGTCCTCGTCCTCCCCGACGATGAGGACAACACAAGGCTATTTTCCCTCGCCCTCTTCGATTCTGACCGTCGTTTTTTGTAGCATAAGGTAACTTTATACGTAGATTACGAATATAAAGTCGGTTTGTTTATAGAACCGCAGGATCTTGATCTGGACTTTGGATCTGGTGTGGCCACACCAGTGAACACCCTACTAGATAAGTGACCGCTGCATATAGCCTCTCGCAAACTTTACAATAGTATATATAATATATTTTAGCAATTTAAAGAACGTTAAATAAATGGCTAAGCCTATAGAAAAGGTGCTATGCACCAGAGATGCCAGCCACTAGAGAATGGTGGCCACACAAAGACAGAGGTGTATAATAAATACTCTACGTAGTGTATACTCATCTATAGCATGTATACGTCAATAAAATACCGCTCGATCATTGATATCCCCGTGCAATCTCCTTCGGGATACAAGTGCTCCTCCTCCCCTCAGTTACATGAAAAGCGCCCTCCCAAGAGCCAAGTATTTGCGGCGCGCACGAAATGGCGTTACGATCGTATTTGCAGTACCTCATAGCAGTATAATACAAACTTTTACGTCTCCTGCTTTGCTGTACACGATGCTATAAGGTGTGTACTAGTAGTTAGTGTGGCCAGACTGCATCAAAAACCACATATCACCCCATATGAGTGAGCACGCGCATACAAAGGATTAAATACATATTGAAGCATGTTATACACATATATTGCGGTGCTACCAGCACTTTACCGCGAGCGGACTGAGGTTCTGTAGCCTCCAGTACACCGAAAATCAAAGTCAAGTACAATTCCATGTACACCGGCTCGACTCTAACGGTGTCCGGATGTATCTGAGGCTACAGAACCCCAATCTACTCACGGTGAAGTACTAGTAGTACCCTATTGTATGCACTAAATACAATAAAACATGTATTTAATCCCCCCTACGCGCGTGCTCACTTATACGGGTGATATGTATTTCTGGGCACAGTCTCAGGCTGGTCACACATACCAGTAATGTACACGTCATAGCGTCATGTACAGGAAACCGGGAGGCGTAAAACTTTGTATAGTACTGCTATACAGTCAAGTCAATGCGAATATAAAGTAATTATGTGCGCACCGTGATTACTTGGCTCTTGGGAGGGCGCTCTTTAGCCAGCTGGGGGGAGGAGGAGTACATCTACTCCGAAAATGATTCCGTACAAAGCTCGACGTTTCGCCTGTGCTCATTGCCCTCTTCGACAACGATCTCGCTCTCGGCTCTAATTGGCCCCACCTCAGATCGACGAGCGCACATTCCCTCGCGCGCCTGTCATTAGAACTGCTGTGAACGACGCTGGATGGCCTACAGCAGGAAAAACCTCCCTTGCTAACCAGCCCTAATCTAGCACTTGCCACACTAGTGTCACTATTCTTGACTATTTTTTTTCTAGCATAGCACTAAAATAAATATCTCCTAGTTATACACTAATTGAAGAAACACATCTCTATTTTACAGTGTGATATGCATGTCGGTCAGTGAAGGAATTGACGTAAAAGGCTGGACACAGATCAAGAACATTACTGGAGGTATAATGCCGGGGAGCAATAGGGCCAAAGACAGGGAACAATTGAATGCTACGTCGGATGTTATGTAAAGGAATGACACTGGCTATTCTTTCCCCAGTGGGCAGAAGTGACCGCTTGACCCGATATAATAAATGGTTAGCTTGAGGACTTCGTGGAAATGGTGTAAACCATTCAATGTATGCGAAATAACGAGGGGGTGAAGAATCCAAGTCGTTTGATGGGAAAAGCAAAGGAATGGCTCGAGAAGGGATGGAAAATATCACCTTGACTTGAGCTACTCGATAACCTAAAAAGGGGAATTCAATGAAGCACTGGCATTGTATATAAAGAGCTTACCTGCCACACCAACATATTCACCAGCTCCACCATTCACAAGTACAGTATCAAACTCCCCTGGCAGTATTCTTCCACGTTTATCTGTACGTTCTGGAATAGCATAGACCGGGTCCATTTCGGAAGACATAAGCCGATGGTGCTGTGGATCCCCAAGCCAGAATTTGGCATGATGATAAACCGGCATCTTGCGAAAGGGTAGATCAATCTCATTCGCCAATGCCTCAATACGAGCATTGGAAGCGGTGGGATTGGAGTAGCGAGCCACAAAGCGAGCGATGGCATCTTCAATGTATGGGGCAGAATACTTCGTTTTGATTTCATCCAGCGAGACGGCCTTGCGTGAAGGATGCTTTGTGATTGTGATACGTGGAGGAGGGGGGGGATAGAGTTCAGACGATCCAACAGGAGGACATCCCTTGAGACACCACTGAATATATCTTTCATGCTCCTGCACTTTCTCTCGTCGCTCAAGCCACAGTGTCATCTGGGGTAATTCATCTCGGTGATTTGTTGCACGGTATGCATTCTTGGCAAAGTCGATATGAAGGCGCTCAGTGTACTCGGTGTTGAAATTATCTGTTGTTCCCATATACTTGATGAGGGCGACATAGTGGCTGATGAAGTGTAGCTTGGGTAGCTGCCAACTCTTGCGAATTCCCAAAGCCACGAACACATGCTTGTTATCATGAAAGCATTGGAGTGCGCTGTGAAGCTCAGCAAGTGTGTCGGTAGAGTGAAGGGGATATTGCGCTTGATATAAGAAGTCAAGCATGGCACGAGTCGCCTTGACCAGAGGCACAGGGGATAGACCACCAGGGAGGGGGAGGTCAATGATAAGACCCAGAAGAATCCGAGCAATATCACTGTGCTCCTTGCCAGTTGGGCGAGAGAGCTTCGTGATGCCCTTCCAGAAGTGGCGAACATGATGATTACGAGGTAAACGGCGGCAGCGGGCATCCAACTCGGCCTGACTGTATGCTGACTTAATCCAAGCTATAAGATGCTTGATCAAGCCTTGGTACAGCTGATGTAAGATATCTGGAGGGATAGACTTGAAGACATTGGCATGTGGAAGACCCTCCCAGTATGGCCTTGCAGTAGGTTTGATACCTGCCTTACGGCAGGCTTCAACAAACGCATCACGATCAGTGTCATAAGTGGCCAGCGCGTCAAGGATGGCACCGAGATTGCGCAGAGGATAGTCCATATCAAACTGTCCTAGCTCAGCAGGAGGCACTTGACACCTTGGGCAGTCTCCCATTTTACAGCAAGCGACGGCAATATATTCCAAGTAATCACCCACATGTGTGGCGAAAAGGGGATGTACACGGCGCGAGACACCATCACCACTGGCCATTGTAAGGCCGTTTCGTCCAGCATCATGCAGTGGTTGCAGGATTACGCGAAGTGCACTGTGGAAGATGTTCGCGAGAATACGGCGCCGAGCTGCCTTGTTTGTAATATGCTCAAGGCGTGTAGCGGGGAGATAGGCAAAGAGGATCTGCGCCTGCTGTGAAACCTTTCGGCGCAATTCCTTAGGGATATTTCCGATGGTAAGGTAACATGGATACATAGTCTTGCCACCGAATAGGGTGACCTGCGTTTTGTCAGAAGCAATGATAACTGGGATTATAGTTGCGCCGGGCTTTTCTGCCTCAAGCTTCTCCTGTGTCGAGCTATGATTAGATTGAGAAGGGTAGTAAAACAAGCAACAACGTACCTGAGTATCCCACCACCATTTCCCAGTGTGCATGTCGTGGTATAGTCGAGTTTCTCGCGTTTCGTCAGTGTAGTGGCGCTCTGGGGCAAACACAAGGTATGGCGCGAAGGAGCGATCACTAAAAAGTGCGCGGATACATTCGATAACATCACGAAAATACATGTCGAAGACCTCGCCCTCAATCTCGGTCTGTAGCTGCTGAAAGCGAGGCCGGCGGGAAGGAAGTTGTTCGTCAATGATAGTGTTCAGTTCCCGTGAATTCTTGAACGAGAGCTGCAGTGCATTCTGAAGCTTTACTATAGTTAGCTATGAAGTAGCAAAGAATAGATACGGCGCACTTACCTCCGAGATGCTTAGAAGCTCAGTCACAGCGGTGGAACCTGGTCCTCGCAGCTTTGCCCAGCGAGCTATCTCCCAGTCCATTTGCGACTTGAAGGGGGCATAAAGACTACCTCGAGGCGCACCGAGTGGATCATGACGAGAACCAGGGAGAGGGGCACCGGCGGTCGCCAAAGGGAAGCGATCAACGACAACTGGCTGCCGGAGAGACTTCTCGACAGCCTCCCGACCGCGTGTTGTAGTTGGGTCTTCTGCTGCATCGTCCTCATCAACATCCATGGATGAGTTTTCATCTTCGAGGGGCGGAGCCTCCCAATGATGCTCCTCTAGGTCGTGTCTGAGAGTAGGTATCAATTTGATAAGGAACAGTGTAAGATACAGAAACCGGGGCTTACTCGTCGTCGTTGTCGCCTTCCTGTTCAGCAGATAGCCGGTCAACCTCCTCGTCGTCACCTGTCCCACTCCAACCAGGGAAGTCTTGAGATCCGTAATCGCTCCCGAAGAAGTCGCCACCGAAAACGTCAGGCCCTACATCCAGTTCTGCGTCGGCATCGTTATCTTCTGGCTCGTCGAAGAGCCATTCTTGGTTCAGTTGAACACCGGGGAGGAGTTCCTCGAAATGCTGATAGAGCTTCTTGCAGTTTTGATTGGTCGTTTGACGGAGGTGGCTTTTGAGGCCCCGGGAAGCGGCGAAGGTGCGTAGACAGCTGGGACAGGTGCGCCTTCTGACCTCTGCCATAAGGGGGAGGTCCCATTGAAGTCCCGGGTCTGTCTATAATTTATAAGTAAAGGAGCGGTTAGCGATTCCAGTCCCTCTGAGTCTAAAACGGCATGTAGTCGGACGCACCATAGACGGGGGAGTGGCAGCCATTCGACAGCGTTAGACTTAGGTATTTTCGAGAGTGGCCCGAGGAAGGACAATGCACCGAAGAAAGTTGGCGAGACGAGGGGGCCTGTGGTTGAGAGAGAGAGAGTGACGATCGCGAGGTGAGGGAGCGATGCAGTGTGATAAGCGCCTGACGTATTGCCATATGAGGAAATGAAGACTCATGCTTGCCGTCCACGTCCACAACTCTCACCCGATACCCTGTGCCCTACCGCCATCACCTCTTTCTCTTCCCACTTGCGCCACGTCCTCTGATACCGAGCTGCTTCATTTCGTTGGACCACGCGAACACCTATCAAGAGGAGGCTCGTTCATGGTATCTCCGAGCTCGGTTGTCAAGCCATCATCCCCTCGTAGGTCGAGACAGTCGCAGGCACCCTCATCGAGCCCTCCTTTCCTCACCCCTCAAACCCTATAGATGCATCACTTCTCAGCTTGAGGGTGATTCCACTCTCTTCATCCACGAGGGTGGTGGTGTCGATATTGGCGACGTCGACCCTCACGCTCATCTTCCCTGTTGGTGCCCCATCCCCGCGCAAGAGACCATCGCCACCACCCTCCTCTCCCACGTTACCGAGGCCAAGAAGGACATCCCCATCGAGCTCGTCATCCCCCTTTACTTCGTTCACGGCAACCTCCACTTTGGCTACGTCGAAATCAACCGTTTAATTGTTCTCGATGGCGAGAACGGCGGCGAGCCCGCGATCCATTACCTTGCGATCTGCGGTTTCAAGTGGTCACACACCCGTGATCTGTTGGCGTACGAGAGAGGCCCTCAAGTCGCCGTCAAGGGCAAGTCTGTCTGCTGACGGTGGCCCCCCCTATGGTAAGCATGGCAATTCTCTTGTAGCCCAACGCATACTCATTATGAGCCAGGTCTGGCCCGCTCCCTTCGGTCGTGACTTGACCCAGGAGGCCTCATGTTCCTCGGCTCCCTCAGCTACGGGGCTCTTTCCTCAAGGAGGAGTCTATTCTCTTCTTCGTCTACGCCTACAACATGCACGCTCCTGGCTCACAGCGATCGACAGTTGTCGACACTGGTGCCGCCACTCCCGCTCTCTCCTACACTGCCAGCTCAGCACCCTCACCCTACGTTTCCTCCCGTGCCGTCTCATTCGCGAGCGCACTCAACTCTGTCTGTCTCCCGTCATTCTTGAGCCGTGTCAGTGGCTTGCTGCGTCTGTCCGCTGTTCGTGAGCACGAGGAGACGCGCGGATGGACGATAACCACCATCAGATGCTCCAGCAGGATCGCTGCCAAAGAGCTTGGGTCTGACGCGAAGAAGTGTGCCGTGATCACCTCTCCCTCTTCCCACCTGCGCGACGCCGACCACAACGCTCTCTCATGTCAGCTCTCCATGCTGCATCGGACGACACTAACGCCCGTTCGCTGCATCGGATGACGAACGCCTGCCAGGACTTGGCTCCTCCCCCAGAACACATCATGCGCAACCGTCCCCGTCTCCCCTCTGCTATATCTCCGACCTTCTGTCGTTAGCTCTGACTCGCCAACATCGAGCCTCATATTACTCTAGGTACGTATGCGGGTTCGATTCTTCAGTTGATCGCAGTGTTACTGACTATCCGTGACAGTGACCTGTCCCGCCTTGTCTCCCCGCGCTGCCAGCCGTTAACATCTTGCATTGTCATCCGACATTCTGTGCCCTATCACCACCACTTCTTCTCCTTCCCACTGCTTGACGTGCCCCTGCTCGATGTCAATTAGAATCCCTTCTTCCTTGTTGCGACGTGCCGGTGGCCTCTTGTTTTGTCGTTGTTCCCTCCTTGGTGCGAAGCCGTGCAGGTGTAAACCACAACCGCACATAGGGGCAACGTCCGTTGGGTTCAACTTTTCATCCTTGTCTTTCTCTCTTCCCTCTCTGGCAGGACCGCCGGCGGCATCCTGTTGTGCTTCCGTCATGCGACAGTGGTCGCTTGGTGGGATCACTGCTCACTCAACAGTGGTTGTGTGAGCGCTTTCACATGCCGCACTTCCTGGCGGACTCTTGCCTTGTCATGCGGACTGCCAGTCTTCGCTGTTCGAGTCCCGACAAACCTCTGCGCCAAATTCGCTGGCGGCGCATTTCATGAATACCGGAGAACACGTGTGCGGTGTAACACAGTCTCGGCGCGGTGCGCTCAGTAACCAGCCTGTCCGCAGTCTGTTCGAAACCCTGGGGCGGGTCTACACTGTAGTCCCGACGGCGTCGGCATTGCCGTCATTAGGCACCGGCTCGTCGAGGTGGGCCTTGCGTTACTAATTCAACTATTCATCCGCCGCTTACACTTTTGAACTCCTCCGCCTAGGCAAATACACGACGGAAGCCGATGTTCTCGAGTTCGACTGGGTGCTGAACATGTCTCTACCCATGGTCTCGACTGATCATCCAGCACCGTCGCTGTCTCGCGCCTCACAGGCTGTGAGCGTACCTCGTGCGATGACCTCCGAACGTCCGACAGCGAATGGCTGCACGGTGAGTATTTATACATGCAGTGATCTGGCGACCTATTTCTCATCCCCCACAGTAAATCACAACTTCTACGAAATCAGTATCCATATGGCTCGACAACACTACACCTCATCCAGTGCTAGTCAACCGCTCACTTCAGCTGAGAAGTCCAAAGCTACGAAACTTGCTCGTCGTGAGGCGCAACGTCTCCAAGATGAAGCCGACACATTGGCGGCTTCTCGACTGCGTAAATACACCCTTATTATCACTCTATCGCATTTGCTAATCTAGATCGGATAGCCCCTCGATCCGCAAAGCTCAAAGCTCAGCAGAGATCCGGTACGTTGCCTGAAAGCCTCTCTGGTCACAGCTCTGACCTTTCTTATAACAGTCTGGATTAACAATGATGCGGTGCAGAGAAGACGTCCCAGCACAGCAACTCAGCCAAAGGGCAAAGCTGCCAAGAAGCCGCCCAAGCATTCCAAACCTCGAGGTAAGTTACTCAAGTCGTCTTGCTTTTCATACTTTGATGGTCGGCAGCAGCTCCGAAACATGCTGATGAATACGACGACATCGAAGATGACGACATCGACGATGACGACGACGAAGATCCACCGGTCTCTTCAGGCCGAGCTGCCAAGGCCAGCAAACAGGCCCCAAAAGAAGTAGTTCAAGACATCAACGACCCCGAGGCAGCTGACCGGTATGAGAACGAGCTGCGACGCTCGGCGGAGACGGACTTCGTAGCAGAGGATGAGTTTGAAGAGGACGGAGATGAGGAGGATGACATTGTCATGGATGAGGTGAGTATTTTTGTGGAATGTAATGAACAAAGGTGATGCTAATGCTTCTCATAGGAACTGAGCTGGTCATCAGCTCCTGCCAAGTTCGAGGATGGTGATGGTAATAGCGAAGACGACGAGGCTGATGAAGATATTGAAGGAAGTGATGGCGATCATAACGAAGATGTCGAAGATGTCGAAGACGGTGAAGATATCGAGGACGGTGAAGATATCGAGGACGATGAAGCTGGCGAAGATGAGAAAGCCATCGAGGAAGGTGAGGGCAATGAAGAAGACATCGTCAACAGCAATAGCGAAGACAGCGCAGCCGACAGCGACTCGGATTTGGAGTATGCGGGAAAACATGGCATCAGTGGGCTGCTGAAGGTACGCCATCATCTGTGCATCACATTCAACCTACTAACGGTGTTGTGTCACGGTAGAAACGGGAGCGGCAAGTGGCCAAGAAGCTCTTTGGCAATGACGAAGACATTATCGACGCCCGTGCGAAGAAGGCAGCGGTTCCTCGTGCCTCACACGCGAAGGTATGTCTCCTCACGCGGTCTCCCTCTATACCTTTTCTCATGGAACATATAGCCCTCACGTCAAGCTACGCGGTTGCATGCCGAGGCAAGTATCAGATGAATACATCAAATGAACGTACTAAAGGTGTCGCTATAGATGCCTCAATGGAATTCTCAGCGACGGGCAAGCCGACCCACCAGCACGAGACGTCATGCACATCGTGACCAACCTAGCAAGCCCCGTTGGGATCCGGTCACTCGCATCACCCTCACAAGACGCGGTGTGCTCGCTCTCAATCAATCCCATCCTGCGCTCAAAGCTTACTTCAACGACGTCGAACTCAGTATGAAGCTTCATGTTATTCAGAATGATGCCTTCCCGCATGATAAACCCATCCTGTGGTATAGCCTCTTCCGTGAGACTAATGGCGCTGGGGAGCATAGTGAAGGTTTCTATCCCCGCATACGTCAGGATAAGCCCTTCCGCATGGCGCTATTCGAAGCGGTGAGTCATACTATTGCACTGCTACATATTGATTGACATCTCGGAATTATTGCAGATGAGTACGAGGCTCAGCCAGTTCCGCGGCAAGTTCAAGGTGGCGGCTGCGAGCAAGCTATCTGCCTCGTACCACCTTGGCAATCCTTCGGTTCAGAGCATCCGGAAAGCCAACGAACTCCTTTATCACAAACGTTATATCTATCCTGGTGAAATCCTTGATCGGGTACGTTCTATCTTTTCGCTCTTGCGTTGCAGTGTATCATGATCAATTGTAGGATACGTTTTATCCGGAGATAGCGTACAAGCACCCGATCATCGCCGATGTCATCAAGGAAGTTCTCATGCCGCGGCGAAACTGCTTCATCATCAAGTATGCACGTTCGTTCAAGGTGAGATGGGAGGGCGCTGTTATGTTTGAGCTTCCGAGGTCTGTCGTCGCATTGGCTGCAGCAGCGGTAAGTGGTTTTCGCATTCCTTTCCACACTACTAACATCTCATCTACGTTAGGTCGAGGCAGCGCTCATAGACTTCAAGAGCGGATCATTCCACTCCAGCGAATTTCTCGCCGACAGCTTCAGCTCCGTCTATACCACACACATCGAAGTCCTCAATGAACTGTCCCGCGCCCAGGCCCTTGATTATCATAACCTTATGGTGGAACTGTTTGATAACACCATGTACGTGATCAACCTTTCGCTGTACACAGCTACTGATGTGAACATATTGCAGTGGCTGTAACAAGTTCATGCCAGGCAATGCCGACGCCAAGGCAGTGTTAGCAGATGTCGGGCTTCATCGTGAGGCCTCCCGGGAGATCTAGCCTCCCGCTTCTGCCCTCTATGTACTGTATGTATTTTTATTTGTTCTTGGCCGCCTATTCCTCTACCTGCTCTCTTTGTCATCATGCCTCTGCTTCTCCATGCCACCTCCACTCTGTCATTCTATCTTCACATCCTTATGCCCCCTTAGTTCTACTATGCCGCATTGTCACCCTTATGGTACTCTTTCTTTGATACCGCCTCATTGGTAGTATCATCTTTTGTCTCTGTGCATTGTACTTGTACACTACAACTCACCCCAACTCCATCACCGCTTTATCCACCCCCCACTCCGATGACCAGTAGGATACATAATTGTATTATTTGTGTATCAATATTAATTTTTGATGTTATCCTGTACTAATTTGGCATATGTGAGCGTGATAACTACAACTTTGTAATGTCTTGTTTGCAATAGATTATGCTTATTAGTCCTGCATTAGCCCGGCTAGGTTAGGTACCTTTCTTTTTCTGCCTATGTTATACCTAAATCTACTAATGCACTATTTTCGATAATTAGGATCAATCTAATATTCGTTAGGTACACATTAGGGCGGGAGGTTTTCCCTGCTGTAGCCGTCGCCCGATGCCCTACCGTCTCCTCCCCTCCTCCCCCTTGGACACAAACCTCGCTCTGGAGTAGTTTGAACTAGCTACAATGGGTATTAAAGGTAAGTACGTCATGATTCTAAGTTCGTTTGGCAAGCTACTTACGTGTTCGCTGGTAGTTCGAGTTTCTGTGACAGTGTTGTGTCGGCTCGGGACCGGGCGCAGTTATCTACGGTGGAGACGAAGTTGGCGTGTATCCAAGTATTTGAGTTAGCTATACAAAGTGAGTACGTACGTTTTGACACCTCCGTTCGCACCCTGACACCCTGTCCGTCTCCCTGTGCCTTACCCCCTCCTCGTCGCCCTCCGACACAACATCCGTCATCGCGGGACGAGAAGGGAGTCGTTTGCCATGCGAGCTACACGGAACGAATCAGCGAATATGCAACGCTCATACGCAAGCGATGCATTTTGACTACAAAAGACGGTTTGACCCAAAAAGGCAGTTATAGGAACTCACCGCCAACTTCCTTTGAATTAGATAAACATCTGATGCGCCGCTCGCGCCACTGGTGCGGTGCATCGCTCACCGACGGCCCTATGCGGCTTGCGCGGTTGGATCTCGGCCTGCCATATTATCAGCCATGGATCGCCTTATCAGTGTTATCACTTCCAATCAGCACATGCGTGCCTGGGTTAAGGATCTGCGTTGAGGTGAGTATTTTCCTTTTCGAGCTGAAAAATCCTTCTCACTCGGAGAAACTAAGGATCTGGATCTTTAGATTGTAAGCAGCTCAAAAATGTTCGTGCAAGACGAGCTTACAGCATTTGCCCGGTCCTTGAAAGCGGACCGTTCCTTGAAAGAGCTTGATAACTGGCATTTTTCAGACAAAATAAATTGGGAAAATTACTATAAGGATAGCCGCAGTATATAGGTACTCATCCCGCATCGTAGTAGTGCAGATCGCTGTTGCTGTCGCGATCCCAATATATGAAGGCGGGAGGCCATGATAAATTTGGGCGCCTGGAGCATGAAAACGGTGATGGCATACTATATATGGCAGCTCACCTGCCGTATATAGCCCTTTCAACGAGCGGGTGAGCTCGTTTAGACCCACCGTCCATAACTCGCTAGTCCCACATCCGTAGCTCAAAAGCTGCTTCTATTAGCCTGGAAGTAATGTAAGCATGTCATGTAAATATTTTTCACATTTATAATTAGTAAAAGTAGTCCAGAACATCGAAGTTCCTTGTGGTCTTTCAAGGACCGGGCAAACCCTGTACTGCACGCATACATCGAGCAATAAGGATACTGTAAGCATACACGAGTGTTCGCGTCAAGTAGTCGAGAATGGGAGCTACGGATGTGTAGGAAAAGCAACATGTGGTGTTCACGTCGAGACGTAACATGGCCTTCGAACGCATGCAGCTCTGGTCACTGTGGCTGCTGGAAGAAAAAACAGTCAGTCGACTAATCAACGAACAAAGTGTTTGTGGCTATGTCTGAACTCACCTAGACATAGAAAGAGTATCACGTTAATTATTACTACACGCTAGCTTCAGAGATGGGTAAAGAAGGAGGTCGTGGTCGTCGTGGTCGTCGAGGAAGGCAGGGAGATGAGCGGAGTTCGGACCGAGCTCGAGCCAGTTGAGGAAACGCCACCACGGTCGCGTCTTGTTTCGCGACCACCCATTCCATCATCACTCGCTGCTCAGACAGCTCGACCTCGACGTATTCTCACCCATGGACCGATCAAGCGAAGATAAGAGAGGATGAGCGTGTCGCGTGGGAGACTATGTGAGATGTATGTATGTCGCTCCATCTCTGAGTCGTTTGGACTCGACATCGCTCACGATACCCACAGGCTCTGTACCCGTACCGTACTACTGTCGGTGTAATCGCTATACCCACTAGTCTCGGATCCAGCCGTTGTGAGCTCTGTCCGAAAGAAGAAGGAGGCAGCAGACACGGACAGAGCTAGACGTCTGGTGTATTTGCGCGGGCGCTCGTAGGTCATACCGGCCCGGCTGCCTCGCAGCGAAGGCAAAGCGAACAATGAGCTCGCCACACGCAGTGCCATCTCACCCAGGCTCGTCAGTAGGTCTCATATGGCGTAAAAACAACCAGATATAGCATCTGGAGTATAATTCTAGAATAAATCTCTGCAAATGGCAGCGCAGTCACTGCATGAACCCGAATATTGAGCCAAAGCACACTAGTTGCAGGCCCAGTGTGCTCAACTCGGTGATTAAATGTAAGTAGAGTTAAGGTATAGTCTATATACCGATGATAAACACGTTTTCCCTCTCCAACCTGATAAAAACGTTAGGATACGCTGCAAATAGCGGGCAGAGTCTCAGCGAAATTGGCTGCATTCCGCTCGGGCCGGTATGACCTACGAGCGCCCGCGCAAATACACCAGATGTCTAGCTCATTCCGCTGTCTGCTGTCTAGGCTCGTGAACCAGCCTCTAAAACCTCGTACCTCGGAATAGAGGCTGGGCTCCAACCGCGCGCTTTGCAGAGAGTCCCCCCGTGAGAACGTCGGAGTGCGAACTTGCCGTCGGCAAGAAATTGTTTGAAGAGGACGTGCTTTGCCGCTGGTCGTACTTAGTCTTGTACATCGTCCTGCACATTATTGTATGCCCCGATAATTCATTGATTGTCGCCATCGTGCTCGTTAATGCCTAAAGTATGACCAGTGAAGATCTAGGCGACACATCAAGGTCGTTTGAGGCCTGTGAACCGGCAGGTACCGACCATGATGGTAAGTGGTTTTTGCTGGTGCGTATTCATTGCTAACGCACTCTCGATGGCTGCCGTTTTAGGTGCGCGCAGTTCTTCGTATTGCGTACCTGGCGAGGGGGTCAATATATCTCCCACCTATGCCCCTCCCTTTCCACCCTATCATTATTACCCATATTATCCGTATCACGTACCCTATCCTAGCACCCCCAATCTTGCACCGTCCACGCCATGCCCTCCGCCAGTATCGAACCACCAGGTTCAGCATCCATCACCTGCATTGCCTGCCCATCTAGCAGGCTCTAATAGTCGTGCGCCGTCTTCGTCGCTGCCAAACGCGTCCGACAGTCTATGTCAGGTTATCGCGGCATTGTTCGGTGCAGCTGTCTTCAAGAAGGTTCCGCTGCCATCTGTCAACCCGACAAAGCCGCACCTCTGGTATCTCAACGCTATGCTTGAGGCGCGGCTTTGGGTGGTGCTCAACTGCATCAAGGCTGCTGGATTCGAGCCATTCGGCGAGTTTCTTACCGCCCTCCTGTCCGAGAAGCACTCAAGCCACCCGACAGTCATCAAGACTGTCAGCTCGTTTGTGCGCGGCGACTCAAAGGAAGGGACCCGTCCAGTGGATATTGTTCGTGCACTGTACGAGAATCCGCATGCTGGCAAGACCCGAAACATCAGCAATGTCGCTATTGAGGATGTCTGTTTCCCATCCCTACCGCGACACGCTCTGCCCCCCGCTCTGTGCCTATTAGAGGCTCCGGATGTACGAAAATGCTCGACAACGCGAAACGACTTACTCAATTGGGCCCTCGGACGTGTTCTTGTTCAAGTGGACAGAGAAGTGAAGATTCTTCTTGACCCTTCGCACGGCATATCGAGCAGATCACAGGCTGTTACATGGTCAATGCTGTGTTCATATAGCCTTACTGAAAAGCAAGATGTGATCGCTCGGAATGCTCCCGCTCTCTTTGCCGTCATCGCTTCTGCTGCCACATCAGAAGATGCTCGTGCAAAGCTCGAACGTTCGGTTGCTCGCCGTCTCACTGCTGCCAGCTCGTCTTCTACCACACCCTCACAGCCAATATCGGAAACTCATTCTGAAGCAGAAGCCGACGATGAAGACGAAATCGATCCACCGGTGGTTGGCTCCACGCGTGATATCTGGCTGGTATGAAGCTTTTACGTTTCTGGGTATATTCTTTCACTCACACTTCCCACATTGTAGGGTATTACAGTGGCCATCCTCGTACTTCTCGCTTTCCGATATCGCTTTGCCAACATCTTTCAGAAGTTCGTCGCTGTGATACTCTTCTCGAACAATGTACCTCGTACCGTCTACCAAATATTATGCCGAGTTGGCTTATGCGTCTCATACAAGGCAACCTTGGTACTTCTTGAGGAGCTCAGTGAGGGTCAAGCAGATGTGCTGAAGGAGTGGGGGAAGTCGGTGGCTACAGGCGTACCATACTTCCAATTCATCTTTGACAACATCAACAAAGCGCATCACACTTGGTGGAAAACTCTAGCGGTCTATGACGAACTGCAAAGCGGTACTGCGGGCGCTCTTATCAAGCTCGAGGATGTTCCACCTGGAGCGTTCGACCGGCAAGCTTTGGAGGATCACATGAAGGCCCACCCGCGCTCGGACCTCACGCTAGATGAACTCGAAGCCGATATCGATTGGTGGCATATTGATGGGATTGGATCAGCAACTATCCTGCGAGTATGGACTCGGTGGGTCCCTGCATTGGCTACACATCGTGCTGCTGTAGAGAGATTGTTCTTCAAAACGCACAAGAAGCATCGCCTCCGTCTTCGCAAAACTCAGTTTGTAACTCTCCGTTGCTCAAACATCGACGAGTCGACCAGCATGGGCACCGATGAAGTTCTTCGAGCTGTCTTTCTCCGTCAACTGTGTCTTCTTCCGGAGGCTTTTGCGACGGTGTTTTTGCTCATCTGTGACGACCAGTTAACCATCGATTGTGTGCGTAAACTCATCTGGCATGTGCGCAAAGCTGGTACTATTTTCAACCGCCGAACCTGGGCCCGTCCAGTAATCCAACTTTGGCACACCAAGTGGGCATGGCAGAAGGCGATTGTTAAGCTTCATTGGTTTGAGGGTACCGAGAAGGGTACCTACGGACTTCACTGGGATGCACGCACAATCGGACGACACAAGTACAATCCAGTCAAATGCGACTTCTACCCAACTCACCATCTTCTCACCGATTGTTTCGAGGCCATGAGACTAGAAGCGCTACGGTGAGTTCTGTTATAGATGCATCATTCATACATATGACTTAATCGAACGGCACAGTTTGATTTGCGAAGAAGAGACAGGTGTTATCCACAATACGAAGACAACACTTCTCACTTCTCTTGCAATGTACTTTGTGGTCGATGAACCAATGAATGGGTGTTCGTTTGAGCGGCTCACGGGCCTGTCAGAGAAGATTTATAACAGGTATATGTGTCTAGCTGCCTACGACGATGCCTTTGGCTATACCGACAGAGACCAGAACCGTTATGGGCCTTCGGCACCATCAATAAACACTGGTAAATCCGAGATACAATTTCGACCAGACTCTTACTCAATATCATACCCATTCACAGATCATGATTTGGCGGAGACAACACCGCACCAGAGAATCATTGTTCAGCCGGTGTAGGTCAGCTGGTGAGTTTATCCCGTTTGAGATGAAACAGGAAGAGATCAACAGACTGCTGAGATGAACTGGACCGGACGTTTGGTCGAGCAATCCCAGTCGTTCGTTTGGGGCAAGGGAGTGTGATACGAAGTGTAGATGTCGGGGCTACACAGAAGGGTGATAGTTGCGGTGAGCGATCAAGACACAAAGTAGGAGAACACTGATCCTACTAGATGCGATGAGCGACTAACAACACACAAGGTAGGAGAACACTGATCCTACGAAGTGCGAGTGAGGGTAGACCTAAACACAAAGAAAGATACTAGTGCACCAATGGAATATCAGTTAAGGAAGTGTAGGAAGTCTATATGTCGACTATACACACCCTTTATGCTGACTTCGGCAAAGGAATACACAAGAGGTTAGTCAATAACCCAAGAGAATAGCCTTACGAAGGGGCGTAGGGAAACTACGCTGGTCTGTGCGCACCCTTATGGTAAGCTATAACAGAGACGATACTTACGAGACCGGAGACAATATCCAACAGTGACTGACGTTCAGAACACTGCGCCTCTTGGAATGGTTTACCGAAACCTCCAAGCAGGACTTAGTACGAGGTAAGATGATAAGCAGTAGCTAGACTTCCTAGCTGGCTGGTTATATTCAGAACAGGCAGACTACGCTTGTCTGCACAAGAGACACTAAATCAACAGGCTGTACATTGCATGCAGTTACTCTACTGTTCGTCCGCTATTTATGCCTTTCGGCTACTGCTACTTTAGGAAACCTTACTAATACATTCCAGT